>JASDQU011401823.1:25847-48845 GCA_032191745.1 Picea mariana
GGAAATAATATCATCATGGTAGTAGTGGATCGATTGAAAACATATGCCCATTTGCACTCTCTTTCTCATCCTTTTAAAGAAAGTATAGTAGCCACATCATTCATGGAAACAATTCAAAAGCTACATGGAGTCTCCAAGATTATTATAAGTGACATATATCCAATTTTCACTATAAATTTTTGGACTGAATTATTTTCTTGTTTGGGTACTCAATTGGCTCACATGTCATCTTACCATCCTTAATCTGATGGGAAAATTGATATTGCGAATACATATCTAGAAGGATATATTTGTTGCTTTTCATATTAAAAAAAATACAATGGATCAAGTGGTTTCCCTTGGTGGAATGGTGGTACAACATATCCTTCCATACTTCATAAAATTTTTCCCCATTTATGGCACTTTATGGATATCATCCTCTATCCATCACGTCACCCTTGAAAGGGACTTCAAAGGTTGAAGCAATGGAGTACCACATAGGAAACCGACAAGAGGTTCTCAAACTATTGAAGGACAACTTGGTTTTGGAAGAAAATAGGATGAAACAATAAGCAAATCAACATTGCAGTGAAAGACAATTTGAAGTGGAGGATTGGGTATTTCTGAGGCTACAACCATATAAACAAAATGTCCCTCAAGAAACAAAAGAAGGAAAATAAATTATCACCCAAATATTATGGCCCCTATAAGGTTTTTCAAAGGATTGAAAGTATGGCTTACAAATTTGATTTGCCTCCATATTCACGTGTACATCTAGTCTTCCATGTTTCTTGCTTAAATAAGGTAATTAGAAACGATATCCTAGTACAAACTATTTTACTAGAGATTAATGAAGAAGGAAAAAATATACTAGAACCAGAAACAATCTTGAAACAAGGATTAAACAACTAAGCAATCAAGCAATTGCAGAGTACCTCCTCAAATGGAAGAACATATAAATGGAAGAAGAGACATGGGAAGATGGGTTCTTCATGCAGAAGCACCCATGGTTAGTTAAGTGTCTAGGAAAACACTTGTTTGAAGGGGAGGGGCATGTTAAGAACTAGACAAAGCCCCATGTTATGTATAAAACCCCTTATTAAGCCATAGATATTGAGTTACTACATTTATAGTGTTATATATATGTAGGCTAGAACCCTTCATTGCACCCTTTTCATTATAATTTTACTTGTTGTATCCTATATATATACCAAGGAGACCTAGTCTTATGATCATGTTATCTCATCTCATATTTTATTATGAATTGGATATATTGTAAAATGAGGTTTCCCCCTCAAAGTGGATTGTATTCATTGACTTTTTATCATTTTTAAGGCATTGGATCATAACACTTCATCATGTAGATCTGTACAAATCATTCAAGGAGATCTGGAAAAATATTAACAAGTTATTTGGGGCACAAGAAGTGAATGCAAAATTTTCCTTGAAATTATAGTTATTCAACTTTAAGATACTGACTAAAGCCACCATATCAAGTCATGTCAACAATATAAGATATATTATCAGACAACTTGCAGAAGTCAAGGAGATATTTGATGAGGAGGATGCCAAGGCTATTCTCCTAAACAATTTTCCACCTAAATACAATAGTGCTATATTTACCTTGAGTCATCTACCTTCACAAATTCTAGAAGAAATGATTGTAGCATTGCTAGCAGAAGAAAAGAGAACCAATGAAGGTGATATATAATCAAAACTTGCATTTTATGCAAGAAACAACCACAATATATTAGCAAAAGACAAAGAGGAAATAAAATTATTGCAAGAAGTTGGGTTGTATAGCTTGGAATTGTAGATAGTGAATTGATGACTTTATTAAGGGAAAGTTCAAAGATAAACCACATATAGCGAGTGTATCAATGATTGAAGATCCATCAAATGCTGACAGTGGTGAAGAATCTACAAAATAAAAGGGAGTTTATGCATTTTAGGAAGACCACACTTTGAAGATAGGAAGGGATCAGTTAACACCTCAAAATGGATTATTTCCCAGTTAGTTTAGAAGTTTTGGATCTAGGGAAAGATACCTCATTAGTTGGAGAGACATGCATGTGGATTGACATCTACTAGTGAGGTTACTTGACATGCATGTGGATTGTTGTCTAGTAATTTATTTCGGAAGATTCATGATTCGAGAGTTCAGAGAGGTGGAATCCAAGAACTCAAGAATTCAACTTAGCAGTGACACCTTTGCGAGGGTTATGAGGTATCTTTATGGAGCTTAAATTGGTCTAGGAACTGTGTTTAAAGAAGAATATTCTAAAGGATGTTACTGATGTTTAGTGTTTAGTTTATGTGTTTTACATTCAATATATGTATTTGATTTCAACACTGTACACCTTATGGGGGGTATTAGAGATATAAGACTTACTATGTAATAAAGTCACTTGATGACTTTAGAATATGTTAATGTTCACTTTTTGTGTAAATCAATCTATCCCACATTCATAAGTGGAAATGATTTGTTTAATGAACATTGATATATAAGGAGGTAAACTCCTCTATAAAAAATGCACCCAATTATTCATTGATAATATCATATGGTGTTATTGCGAGTATATTTATTTGAGATTTGTTATGTGACTCAACCCCATCTAGGGTTTACTCATTTAATGATCTAGATAATTTTGTAATTTAGATATGCTTGATGAATATGTCATGTCCCAAATATTTTCTAGTGTTAGTAAAATTTTACGACCAATTTTTCGACCAGTTTTTTGAGAAGTTCACCTTTCCCCCAAATGAAGCAGTGGTCGCTTTGATAATCAGAAAAAAATTATAGAATATCATCGAAGTAAAGGGAATTTAAACATTAAATAAAATGATTTAAAATTAAAAGGTAGGAATACCTGATCATTGCGCGAGGTCACCACGTGGACATACAGATTGTGCAACAATGATGCAAGCCGTTGAAAAATATTGCAGTGATCTAGATGATGTTATTGAAGGAATCCAATGGTTGTAAAGAAAATATAGAGCTAGTGGTAAATAAAAAAAGTAATAATCATGTTGCAGAGAAAATAATTGGCTAGTATCATGCAGTAGTAGAGAAAAACTGTAGTAATAGAAAGTGCTCAAAATTTTGTTGGTAACAAAAGGCTGTAGATAGACTATGTAGTAGGTGTTTTTTTTTCATCCATAGAGGAAATTGTCATCAATGGTTTTCAATTTTCTCTACGTCCTATGATGCCATTTCCAGTTTTCATCACAAGTTTTTTTATTTATTTCCTTGAAGGGCCTTTCCATTCCTGGCTTTCAAGGTTCCTCATGGCATGTAATGCCATTTCTGGTTTTTATAATAGAGTTTCATTTTAATCATGCAACAATGTAATTATGTAGAATAAAGGGTGTGGATGTTGCCCACTACATTAAGAGAGTGTTGTTGCTATAGGATGGAAGTGAAATCCTCTCTGGACTTTGGTTTCTTGTATAACTTCATACAATGACCATTTACCAACAATGGAAGTTTTCCAATATCAATGGTTCTAAGTCGTACTGTGCCATTTTCATAGATAGTTTTGATTTCATATGGAACAAGACATTGTGTTTTTTATTTTCCTTTAAAGTATTGAAACCCGTAATCAAATAATAATACCCAATCACCTATTTGGAATTTATTATCCTTGATGAAACAGTCATGCCAACTTGTATGTTGCTGCTGAAAAGTTTTTGTATGCTGTAGAGCTTCCCGAAGAAAATAATCTAACATGTTGAGTTGGGTGATTTGTTCTTTCTGTGTAGTAGGTATATCAATGCCAACTTTAACTACTGTGCAAATATATTTTACCTCAAATTATATTGTCAAAAGTACCATTTTTCATAGACTAATTCATATGGTGTGAATCCTGTTGATATTTTCCAAGTTGTGCGATTATCCCAAACAACTTTAGAAAGTTTTTTGCCCAATCTTTGAGGTGGAAATGAACTATCTTTTTTAAGATATTATCAATTTATCTATTATTCATTTCCACTTTCCCATTAGCTTATGGATGATAATATGTTGTTTTTCTATGTTTGGTTTTGTAGAGTTCCATGAGACCTGCTATCAACTTGGAAGTAAATTGAGCTCCTCTATTTGATACAATTTCTCTAGGCACTCCAAATGTAATACCCCTAGGCTAAACCCCAATTATACATAAAAATGTAACTATGATTTACATATAAGCTGGTGAGATGAAGGAACAAGATCTATGGTTTGGTTCTGCACACATTGCATCAGTGTGCGTGAATCTCATACCAAAAGAGTGCATGCAATTTTAAATGAATATAGTGCACAGTTTAATGTGTCTAGCGCGCACACTTGTGTAAATGCATAGGATGATGCACTAAAAGAGGAATAAATAAATGTATACAACATGCACCAGTGTAAGCGCACGAGGTTGGCGCACTAAAAGAAGAGCCTTCCAGGATGGTGCATATTATAGGATTTTCGTGAACACCAGCTTAGTGCATGATTTTGGAGGCCAGAGAGCCTTTTTTTCTATATATGTCATGTTGTAACACACACCTATGTAAGTGTATGAGAGTGGCACACTAAAAGAAGAGTGCACACATCTCGAAAGTTTCACATGCGCTAGTTTAGTGCACGATCTTTGTGTTTTTAAGACTGGTGAGACTGGATGCAAAAAAACCAGTACCTCTGTACTGAGAATGTAAATGTAATCATATGCAAATATAATGAAAAATTATCACTGCGATAGACCAACCATGTAAAAGAGTATGGGGGGATAACTCCACTAGTTGAGGTTAAGGGGCTAAGTTAAGGGGGATTAAAACCAAAGGAATATTATATTAATATTACTTAAAAGTATAAAGTAGGGATATTATTTTATCCTATGTCCAAAGGGAGGGGACACGTGGACTGAAGATAGTTCTCAACATGGCAAGTGTCAAGTTGGGGAAATGCATCCAATAGTTTGGACTTAGTCCATTTTTCCTATTATTCGAGGAGGAGGGAAGGGGGATCGGGACCCTGACGATACTGTCACATATACCTGTACATTTCTTAGCTCTAGGGAAAATTTTAGGGGCTGAATTTCTCCCATGGGTTATTTTTCCATGCTTTTTCCCCAAAAATGATTTTCCATTCTAAGCATGATTCACCCAAATTATGTAGGATAAAATTATTTTACCTTAAAAATCACCAAAAATTTATACAAACTATACAAAGTCTTTAGAAATTTGAATATTTTTACAAAAATATCGTTAAATAGTTTATAGTTGGCATATTAAGGACTAGTAAGATTCGCCAAGGTTTCTACATTTAAAAATAATTTTCCAGCTTTAAAATTATCCCTACTTAGCTTGGGAGAGTTGGAATTATCCCTAATTAGGTTTCCACATTTTCAGGCCCGTAGGAAATTGCATTCTCTCCAGGTCAGAGAATTGTTGGGAATTATTTCTCGAGGTGCCAAACTGCAGTGACAGAGCTCTGAGACTTCCTATCTGGCTTGTGGCTGAAGCCTTGGAAAGGAAGTGGGGTAGTCGAAGGACTGTTGAGAAGAGAAGGGGCATACTTCCTGGGGTGGGACATGCATGTGGGGATTGCGAGACTGTAGGCTGTCACTATGAATTGACACATGTGACAGAGTTTCTTGTGATTGAGTCACCTAATAACAAGTTACCCGTGACTGAGTTTCCTGTTGAATGAGATAATTTATCTTGGATAGGAAACCTTAACCAAGTGGAGTTTATCCCCAACTCGAGGGTGACCCATTGCTGGGAGTTATGAGCAGTGTGGTCTAAGGCTGGGAGGAACGTGGAAGGTTTGCATGCAATTTGTGTACCTTTAATCAAATATAAGTGTCAATTATGTATTAAATCATGTGTTGCAGTAATAATTATGCATTTGTTTTCATGGGTTTATCCTGTTTATGCAACATGTATATTTTTGTTATCACTATATTTATAACTATGCATTGCAAAGTGTAGTTTTATGTTTTAGCTAGTATTAGAGCAATTTTGTGGAATTGTTGGTAATGGAAACATTATAATATGGTATCAGAGTTCAAGAAAGTTTTTAAGTGACGTGACCCAGTTGGTGGGTGGGTATGTTACAATATGGAATCAGAGCTAATAACGAAGAGTTTTTGCGTAACGTGACCAACTTGGGAGGTTGGGAATGCCACAATATGGTATCAAAGCCTAGTTTTCAACACTAAGCATGGATGAGATGAGTTATCAAAATGTTGAAGTGAAATTTCATAGAGAATTGATTTTGAGAGTTGCCAAATTTCAAATTACAGTGCGTCCATGGTAGGAATCAAAAGCAATTGAGTGGAATTGGGAAAAAGCCCCAATTTTTGTTGTTAAATTCTTGGGGAATTTGGGAAATTTGGTCAAGTGATGAGATATTCCTAATTTTAATCCCTGTATAATAAAATTCAGACCTAGAATTGGTTGAATTTGAAGTTACACGGAAGCCATGATAGATTGAGTGGAATTGTTTGAATAAAATTCTCAATTCATGAATAAATTGGAAAACTTGCACCAGGAATGTCAATCAACAATGCACACAAACATTTGTTGTTGCAGAGGTGGAATTTGGGTATATTGGAGTGAAATTGAGAAAAATTCATGGTTTCAAAACGTCCATGGTGGAAATCAAGTGAAAATCGGGCAAAAGCCCCAATTTCTGCGTCAAAAGTATGGAAAAATTAGTTAAGAATTGAAAATATTTGTGCACGCTAAGTAGTAGTCATGCATGGAAAAGTAAAGGTGCATAGGTGTGCACATGAAAATGGAGTACTGCACTGTGTGAAGCCATTGATATGGAGAAATAATGCTGCATAGAGGTGCACACTAAACATTTTGCGTCGCACATAAAATAATAGTGCACAGAGTGTGTACACTAAATTTTGCAACTGTGTCGTGTATAAGTGGTGGCATGCGCAAAACATAGGTGCACGATAAAGCACACTAAAGTTTTTCATCGTAGGGTGTAGATTTTTTGGTGCACAAATAATAATGAGATGCATAAGGTGTATGATTGAATTTTTGGTAGAGCGCAATTCAAATTTGTTGGTGCACACACAACGTTGTGCTTGCAGTGCGCACAAAGTATTGGTGCACAACACAAAAGTCATGCTCAGTAGATATTAGTGTGCGAAAAAATAATGGTGCACAAAGAATATTGGTGAGAAGTGTGAACAAATTAAATCTTGGCATGGTGTGGTGCTTGCAGTGCATGCATGGTATTGGTGTGCAACACAAAAGTTGTGCTCAATAGATATTGGCACGTAACAGAATATTGGTGTGCACAGAGTATCAACGTGCAGTGTGAACACACTAAACCTTGGTGTATTATGGTGTGGTTCTTGTAGTGTGCACAGAGTATTAGTGTGCGACACAAAAATTGTGCTCAGTAGAGATTGGCGCATGACAAAAAAGTATGCACACTAGATATAGATGCATAGTACATGTGTTACATTTTAGAATTGTGTGTGAAAAACTGGTGCATGCTAATTATGGGGTGTTGGCACAGGGGAAGACCTGGAGTTCAACTCTAACAACGCACCAACAAGCCCTAACTATTGTCCCTTTTAGAAACACCTATGGAGTAGATGCAGTATCACCTGAAGTAGTAATAGGGGGTTGCAGGACACAGGTGTCTACAACCAGAGGAAATGCAAAGTGGATCCAAAGTAATAACACACAACAACTAATTAATCTTTTACCAACTTAAACCTACTTCGCATAGTTATATCTCATATCTAGCTCAATAATGAAATAACAGACTAACATGAAGTAAAGAACATAACATCAACCATAGAAGACAACACGATATACATGGTTCACCCTCTCCCTAGGGCTACATCCACAAAACTACATTTCTTGATATTATATGAAAACATACAGTTCTATCTGTGCTCTTAGCTTGCAGATCTCTCTCTCATTTTTTCTCTTCCTCTCCCTTCCCTGCACACCCAACTGCAGGGTTGATCTTCACACCCCGCCGAAGACCTTACAATACCAGAGTGCTCTCATCCACAACACTTCTCTCTCACACAACAATGATCATTAAATATCACAACACAACTCTAGCCAACAATGAACCCCTCTTCACTCATCTAGGTCTTTATTTATACATTACAATGATTCTCAGACAATCTTAGGCTGAAACCTAGGTGTAAAAACCCTAAATGACAAAACCCTAGGTGTCTAAAACCCTAGGTCCCCTTTGACCCACGTTTTCAGGGCTTTGTCAGCCTGTGTTTTCGTCTTTCCTGTGAGGTGATCCAAAGCATCCATTGGTGGTTTTTTCTACTTGCTGAGTTGTCCACGATCCATCTTCCTTGCTGATATTTCTTCCTTGATCTTCTCATCGAATGAATCATTTTCCCTTACTTCTCTCCTTCTTTTCTACTTCTTTGACTACTTTGACCCATTCTCAGTCAATGTGCCTTCTGTGCAGTTCATACTTCACCTTTTCTCTTCCTTTTTCTTCGCTTTTTTCCTTAATCCATTACCAAGGGCCAACAAGCCCCCAAATCTCACCTGTGATTCATCCTGAGTCACTACAAAACTAGACCTTCTGTCTTACTTCGACTTCAGATAGTGCAAAGCAGCCCGTGCTTTCTTCTCTATCCCTCCCCACTGTGTGAAGACTGTCTTTATCGTGTCTGGTACCTAGTTTCAACTGCACCTGGTACCTAGAACCTTCTTCTTATGATTTTACAGAGAGCTGTGAGGCAATTGGTTGTCATAGTACAATTTCAACCAGCTCCCATTCACTAAGCCTTCCTTCCATTCTCCATTTAAAGTCTTCAACTATGTAGCTCCTCCTTCTGTAACATGGGAAACTTCATATGGCCCAAGCCAATGTGTCCTGAACTTCCCTAGATTCTTCATGAACTTGTTGTCATATACCAATACTAGATCTCCTTGCTTAAATGCTTTCTTCTTGATGTGTCTCTCATGGTAAGATTTTTTGCATTCCTTCTGTACTTGCTGACGGAATCCTGCAATAAATCTATCTTCCTCTAGTTCTACCAACTACGCAAGTATGTTCTAAACAGTGCCAATGTCATCCATATATGTGAATGTTGCAGTTCTTAAGCTAGGAACCAAATATTCCATCGGTACAACTGCTTCTAGACCGTAGACCAACTTAAATGGAGTCTGCATTGTCAGCTTCTTGCAAGTAGTTCTATAGGCCCATAACACTGTTGGTACTCTCAAATCCCAATCATCCATGTTCATACTACAAATCTTCATCAACGTTGTCTCCAAGATCTTATTGAAAGATTCGACTGTACCATTCGCCTATGGATGATATGGAGTTCTCTTCTGATGGTTGACTGCAAATTCTTGATTCAGGGATTCATTAGTCTTATTAATAAAATGTGTACCTTGATCACTCATAAGGATCTTCGGGCATCCAAATTGGGTTATGATATCATCAAATATGAACCACGTAGCTGTAGTTGCACTATAGTCTTTAACTTCTCTTTCTTCTTCCCATCTGGTCAAATACTTTGTCACAATGATTATGTATCAAGCTCCTGTGTGCTTTCCTGGTGGGTTGATAGGTCCCATGAAATTAATGGCCCATTTCTCAAATGCCTGTAGGGTTAGCTAAGGTGCTAAAGGCATATCATCCCTTCTGGAAGGTTTCCCAACTCTTTGGCATACATCGTAGGATTTGTAGTATTCCTTAGCATCTTTGTGTAGAGTGGGCCACCAGAGGCCAGCTCTAAGAACCTTCTGTATTTTTGATTTCCTGCGTAATGTCCTCCTGCGATGCCTTCATGTGCTTCTGATAGAATTAGTGGTATTTCTATCTCCATAACACATCTCCTCAAGATCTCGTTAGGCACCATCTTATATAGTTTTCCAGCTATAAGTGAAAAATATGCAATGCGAACTACCAGTTGTTTCTTCTAAATGATTGTATATTCACAAGGTGCCATTCCTGTAGAAAGAAATTGGACTATCTCAGATAAGTGATCATCAACCTTTGTGATGACGAGAAAATATGCATATGGTAGTGTATCCTCCAGACTGGTAGGTTCCTCTCCATGTTCTAACCTAGGCAAGTGGTCAGTGTTGCGCCTCTTTCATCACCTTAGTGAGAAAAATAGAGGTGCTTGCAAGCTTAGTTGGGTTTGCTAAGCAGGACAACTATAAGGAAAAGGGTTAGAGGAAGAAATATAAAAGAACAACTAAGAATTAAACCAAGAAATAAAATAACAACTAAACTAATGAGCATAGGTACATAAGGACAAAAGAAACAATAAGACCCATGTCACCAATGGTAAGGTTTATATCAGTGAAAGAAAACACCAAGAAGAAAGAGGACTGTGAGTCCCTTATTCCTCCAAGGGAGGGCTCTTGGACCCCCACAAATAAGCTCTTCTTACAAATTTGAATGAAAATGGTGAAAGAATTATTTGCTAATCCACTCAAGGGGTGAGATGGATTGCCCAATGTAATGGTGCTAGGATACTCTTGATGAGAATAGAGGATTTCTCAAGAGAATAGTAGCAGCATAACTTTGCTATTGAATTCCTTAAAAAATGAAGTGCACCCATGGCCTTTTTATAGCACCTCTTTGAGTTATTGTGCAACCAGCTTGTAGTGTGGAAAGAGGCTAATTAGGGCATTTTAAGGTCTTTGAACAACCACCCAGTCAGATCCAGTCCAGATTTGAGTGTCAAATCAACTTGGAAGCTGAACCAGAAGTGGGTGGGAGGTCGAACACTCTCATAAATGTGTCGTTCTCAGATGTGCGGAGCTTTTAGCAACCATAGTCATGCATCGGGCGCATGTGCGCTTTTCCTATGTTTCTATTTTGCACATGTGCGCACGTGCCCTGTGTAGTCATAACACACTTTAATTTTGTCATTGGTTGTATAGTTTTTGACCCTTTGGAAGGTAATTTTGGTTCATGGGTGACCTCATAACTATTTGACGATGCTGAATTCTTGTAACCATTTGCGGAAAAAATTTCAGTGATAACAGATTCCCCCTGATGGATGAGGTTAGAAGCATACATATAGCCAAAATCCATCAATGTTTCTTCTACTGAGAGTGCCATTGTAAGAGAGAGTGATAGTGGAATTTTCAAGAGTTACCCGTCAGAGGGAGAAGGGAACCTATAGAACCCAACCTTCCATAAGGTGTGTAAAAATAAACTGTATACAAATGAGGTGGGCATGCCCCATGCTCATGTCATGTAAGTAAAAAAGGAATGGTGTGTTGATTTAGACAACTACAACATCCTCGGGGGCAGTCGTGAGAAAGGAAGAAGACAATTCTGTGGAGGAACATACTCTGAACAGTAGGTAGTGACATCTGTAAAAAATATCATGGATTCTGTAGGCATTGATAGCCCAATCAAGTTCAGAGGTCTTCGAAAATTATAAGAGATAACTGAAATAGTCACAAAGTAAGACCCACCATAACATGAGAAAGTGTTGAAGTCAAATTTTACGGGGGTCAATGACAACAGGGAGCAATTGTGGTTCTCCCTGTTCCATCCGAGACCTCTCATTGGAAAGGTAATGAGAGTCAAGATATTGTCACCCTTCTGGAAACTATGCTGATGTTGACAAAAAGGGGGACGTGATTCCGATAAGAAAAGATCTTCACAAAATATACTAGGTGAGGTTAGGAAATGAGGAGGTACATGGGAAAAGTCAAGATGTATGGAGACTCGAGACTGCCCTGGGTTGGGGGTATGTGTGAGGTATAAGTGGCCGCAACCGTTCAACTAGGTCGAGTGTCAAGGGGACAACAAGACAGAGGATAAGTTGTGCCAGAGGCGGGACAAAGTGAACAAACTTAGAGGGAAGAGGTAAGTGGCATGTGGGATACTCAAAGTATATGGGTGATGTCAGCAGGGGTAGATGATAAGGAGCGCCCCAACCAAGGGCAACATGGGTTGCGTTTTCCAAAACAAGGGAAGAAGGTCGTCAAAGGTGACGACAAAAGGATATGAAAATGCTGGAAACAAAGGCTTTTTACAATGTACCAAATAAATAAAGAATAATTTGGGATGAGTGTACAAATACAGAAATGGGTGCCCCAATGTAAGATGGTTGGCTCGGGTAGGGCACAATTTTCTTGAAGAATTGGTGGAGGGTGGGGGCCCCATGGGTGGGTTTCTGTATGAGGTAGGTGAAATGAAGGGAAATTTGTAGAGGGGCAAACTGATTGTGGATGAAATGGAGGGTTCATGATACTGTGGAGGTGCAGTAAAAAATAGAACCTTGAAGAGATAATCTAGGAATCCGGTGGGAAAGTTAGCAAAATGAGGAGAAGGAGTATGTGGCTAATTCGTGACATGATGTAAGACTATCGGGACTCCCATACCTAAAGGTTTGAAAAACAACATGAGTGTCAAAGTGAAAAAGGGTGCTATGAATGGGACAACTCATGTGGGGGAGAGTGCTATCGGGTGATAGTACCTAAGATGCAATGGAGGTGTTGGTACTGCAGAGCCAGAGATGGGGATCCTAGAGGCAAATGTCAGAGGGTGTGACTGGAGATGCAAGTGAGATTCAGAGGGAATGATTACATGCCAGGGCTGATTATATACTTGATTGGGTTGCATTGATGTATGATGACCAAGTACCTACACACATGAAAACCAAATACCCGACGTGAACAATATCTGAAGAGAATCGAACATATGAACATTTATTTGATAATTTTGAATATGAGCATGTGTACCTGGACGGGGTATGAAAAAATGGTGCCTTGGGGGCTAAGGATAAAAGGTGGCCCGGCGACTGTCTTGATGTAGATGACGGGATGCTGATCCCATGGCTAAAGATGGATCAAAGAACGGACACCCAAAGCTCTCGGAATGGTGATTGGAAGTTTGGCAGAAAGGCCTATATATAGCTGTAGGGCCCACATTGCCACCTCATTTTTACTTGCTGCCAGAGTGACTGGATGAGAGGTATTCAGAGGATATTAGGAGATTTCGAGAGAACAAGGTAGCCAATCTAGGACCAACGAGCTTTAGGTTGGTAGTCTTATCGTCTTGCATAGAAGTAGATTTTCAATTTCTGGGCAGGGTCTATATGGAGGGCCGTACAAGAGGTTTTATGGGTGTGGGCCCCCAAGTGTGCGGGTGATCCAGAAATATGTGCACACGAGTGCATGCCTATTATCCAGATAGCCACACATGGGTGCGCCCGTAGGGGGGACAAAGGAACACATGGTATGCATGCCTGTTTGCTACACAACCACGCATGGCTGTGCAACTGTGTAGTGGACAGGTGCACTTTGATGCATGCCTGTGTCCATGACAGGGGCACATGGAGGTGCCCTTGTAGGGTGGGAAAACACGCACATATGCACGCTTGTGGGATGGACAGGCACACCTGTGTTCATTCCTATGGAATGGATAGGTGTGCATATGTGCGCGCCTGTGGGGTGAACAAGCGTGCATATGTGCACGCCTGTGCGTTAAACAATTGCACCTTGGGGGCAAGGCTAACGGGTGAAAAACTAATATTTTTTAATGTTTTTTATGGTCAATAAGGCTGACCTAGGACTATATTATGTGGTTGCAGGTGATCATTTTACATGATGCCAGTCGGTTTTTGAGAGAAGGATTGGTCCCAGCTGAGGGATGCCATGGCTATTGAGGAGCCGGGGGTACATGCTACTTTGGTAGCCTGTGGGTTGCTGAAGTTCTTTGAGTGCCTGTTGATATGGGCGCAGGAGTATCTCTTGCAGTTTCTTAGCCGGATGTGGATTTCGGACCTGCATTGCTTTATGGTGTGGGGAGAGCAGATCACCTTCACTGCAGTGGAGGACATATATTTTTTGACTGGGCTCCCTTTTCGGGGAATGCCCCTACCGGCGGAACCGGTGTTACCTGCGGACGTGTCGTTAGAGACATTGGGCTGGATGTACTGTTCGAGGGAGAACTACATGTCGGGCTCTGTCATGAGCATCGGGGCAATGGATTCTCTAGCGCATCGCTGTGTAGCATCGATGATTGTGAGGGTGTATGGGTCCCTCACGACTCATCGGATCAATGGTGGTCAGTTGAGTGTTATGGGGAGGGTATTGGCCGGTGAGCACTTTGCCTGGGGGCTTACACTGCATGCTAGGATGGTAGGGCAGTTGGACCGATGTCGGTCCACCAACATAGGGGATTTTTCCTTTGGGTCCATCTTGGTGGCCTAGTTTTTGGAGAGGGTGCCAATGTTGTGCCCTAGTATTTTATTGGGCGCACCTGGGGTGCAAGAGCCATGATTGAAGCGGTGGTCGATGATTTTGGTTCACCATGGTGGTGGTGAGGGCGACCACTTTTTCATAGTTGAGGCGGCACAGGTGTGGTGGCAGATGCCACAGGTTATATTGCAGTACCCATACACTGGTGTGGACTTCCATGGTTATCTGAACATGGTGTTACCTCTAGGGGAAGTATTTGATCACTGAGGTATGTTTATGAGTTTGATATGTTTATTTTTGAGATAGCATGACATGTGTATTTTGGTATAGATGCGGATACTATCATTTGGTTTGTTTGTATGTGCAGAAGTGGGACCTCGCGGGCGTGAGGTTGAGTTGCGGAGAGCGTTGGCTCACCAAGAGCCAGGGATACCGCCGCGGGTAGGAGAGAGACGTCGGCATGAGGACGTCGAGGCGAGACCAGATGAGGATGAGAGAGCAGCGAGGAGACACTATTTTGATGACCTAGGTGTCGGGCCGTCGCATGCTCCTTCGACGAATGCCGGAGTAGATTTTGAGGATACTCGCCACCGCCTGGAGGCGGTGCTACAGGGCATGCCTGAGGGCATGTGGTCGCGGATCTAGGATGAGGGCATCCTAGAGTAGTGTGTGGGAGTTCCACCGATGTGGTAGTCCGTGGTACGATGAGCAACAGTAGCAGGTGTTGCTATGACTGGACGGTTACCTCCCGGTCTGGAGGGACCAGTAGTGGGTGGGGGACCACCACCTGAGGGAGGGGTAGGAGGTGGTGCTCTAGAGGCACCTTGAGTGTCACGCTATGTATTTTTGTATTTTGTATATAGGCTGGTGAGCCCATTTTGGTGTAGTGGAACCAATTTTGTACCGAGGTGCTTCACTGGCCTGCGAATGTTTGGTATATTTATACGTAAACATTTTGATGGCACTGTGGACCGATTTATATATATATGAGTATACATTTTGGGGTCTATGTGATGTTTACATGTGTTGATGATGTCTAACTTATATATGATGTGAAAGGTTTTTGATATTTTTATGTATGTGTAGAGGTATCTTGATGTGATATATGCTAGTCTAACACAATGTTAGCTAAGTTATCTGTAATTTGATTCAATTGTCTTGGAATATGTGTAAATGTAATGAAATCAAAATTTCAAGATAAAATTCTAACCTGCAGGTATTTGTGAAAGAGGCAAGGATCGCGGACACGGTACACATTGTTGAGCTGGAGAATGACTAGTTGAGAGTTGAGAAAGATGCTAAGGTGACAAATACGATGATGCTGGGCATCAACGAGGAGGCCAATGACGACAATGTATTCGTCTTGGTTGTTGGTGGCTGAACCCAAACATATGCCGCTAGAATGGATCATTTCATGTGAGGGGGTATAGAGGGCCCAAGCTGCTAAAGCGAGATTTTATGTCCAACGGCTGGCGCTGTCGGTGTAACTGATGTGGTAGGCTGGTGGAGGAAGCATCTGTCAATAGCACAAATGATAGTTTAGACTTGAGGGATGGAAAAGAGATTAAAAACACTATAAAAGAAATAACCTAAAGTAGAATGGCTATGCTTAGGCGTAAAATTTCTTTAAGTATAACCCGTTGACGAGTTCTTTGAGAGAGAGGCCTTCAAGAGAGGCCAGGATGTATGTGCCTTTGGTGAGGCAATGTTGGATAATGTAGGGGCCGTGCCATAGTGACTCAAATTTTCTATGACCAAGGGTATCGTGAGCGATATTGTAAGCAAGGATGAGGTCGCCTTCTTGAAATGAGCGAAGGTTGACATGGCGATCAAAGGTGGCCTTTGACCATTTTTTGGCTGCCTCATTGTTCTGTAATGAAGATCGATGATCTTCATCTAGGGACTCTAAGTTCAGCAAGCATTGCTCCATTGGAGCAGTGTTGAGTAATAGCTCAATTGCGGTGTGTAAGGTGGGAATTTTTCACTCGATGGGAAGAGTGGCCTCAACCCCATGGACGAGATGAAATGGTGTGAAACCAATGGCCATTTTCACAGCCATACGATAAGCCCATAGCATGGAAAATAACATATGATGCTAGTTGGTCTTATGTTTATTAACCGTGCACTGTAACATGGTATTAAGGACCTTGTTAACTGCTTCAACCTGTCTATTTGACTGAGGCTAATATGGTGAGGCAAACTCGTGGGGTAATCCTAACTGAGGTGAGAGTTCGACGAAAATCTCATTCTTGAAGTGTTTCCCATGATTGGAAACTAGTTGGAGTGGTACGCCAAAGCGAGATATGACGTGATTAAAGAAAAAATGCACTGCAGTGTCAGCAATATTGTTGAAGGTGGGCATGGCTTCAACCCATTTTGTGAAGTAATCGACTGCGACAATAATGTATTTTTGTCCATTGCTATATGGGGGATTACAAGTCATGAAGTCGATGCCCCATTTACAAAAGGGGCCGACAGTAATGACGGGGTGAAGAAGAGTAGGTGGTGCTCGTGCTTTGTTGGTGTAAAGCTGACATTTCTCGCATTACTTTACGGCATGGATGCAATCGTGAAACAATGTAGGCCAAAAATAACCTGCTCGGATGATTTTCTGAGCAGTGTACATTCCCGAAAGATGGCCCCCACATGCGCCGCTATGGCAGTCATTCAAGACTCTATCAGCTCGTCAATAGTCAAGCATCGATGAAGTATGGTGTCGACCCCTCGCTGATATATGATATCTCCAATGAGGAGATAGAGGGGGGCCTGGTGGCGAATACGACGATGATCATCTCGTGAGAGGTGGTTACCAAAATTTTGGGTTTGGAGGTAGACAAGGAGGTCGTCGTACCAAGGATCATCCGAAGTGATGTAAAAGAGATGTTCGTCGGGAAATTCGGTGTTGATGGGGGCACTGGTAGTATCAGAGGGGAAGGTCGCGACAAGTTCAGCGAGGATGCGAGCTTTCTTTCTCTTAGGTGTTGAAAATTCAAGATCGTACTCCTGAAGGATAATGATCCATCGGGAAAATTTTCCATTAATTTGCCGACGACTAAGCAAGTATTGCATAGGGTTAGAATCTGCTACGACCTTAGTCATGTGAAGCAGGATGTAATGACGCAGTTTCTGGATCGCGAGGATGACTGCCAGGGCTAGTTTCTCTTTGTGTTTATACTTCAAGGGTGGCCCTGAGAGGTTTTTACTAATGTAGTAAATGACATGCTCATGATCATCATCACTGATTTGAATGAGAACTCCTGCTACTGAGACAAATGATGGTGATATGTAGAGGATATAGTCACGATTATAGTCGAGTGAACTAATTAAAGGGGTGTTAGATAACACCATTTTAATATCGTCAAATGCTTTTTGGGCATGTTCATACCAGTGAAATGGGATGTCCTAGCATAGTAAGTGAAGGAAAAAGTGTGCTCGAGTGGCGTAGTCTGGGACAAATCACCGTAGAAAGTTAGTTTTTCCTTGTAGGCTCTGGAGTTGACGTAAATTCTAGGGAGGCAGAATTTCTGTGATGGCTTGGACTTTGAGGGGGTCCATGGTAATACCTCTTTGGGAAATGATGAATCTGAGGAGGTGCCTTGTAGTGACGTAGAACACACACTTGAGGGGGTTCAAGCAGATGTTGTACTGACGACATCATTGGAAGATGATCCATAAATCATCAAGATGTTGGGTGCATTTCTTGGATCAAGCTGTGAGGTCGTCCAAGTATGCAAGGATGACATGAGCCAGATCATGAAAAATGTATGTCATAGCCCATTAGAAAGTTGCGCCAACATTCTTTAATTCAAAAGGCATGAAACGATATGCAAAAGTACCCCAAGGGGTAGTGAATGTGGTTTTGTATTGATCAACTGGGTGGATTTGGATTTGATTATAACCAGAGAAACCATCCATGAAGGATAGAGCCTCATGGCCAATGCAGTCGTCGATAATTTGATCGATGAAAGGCATTGGAAAGTTGACTTTGGGACATGCGTGATTGAGATCGCGAAAGTTTGTGCAGACGCGGATAGTGCCCTATTTTTTGTTAACGGGTACAGGGTTGGAAACCCATGATGTATAGGTGATAGGGTAGATGAACCCAACTGCATGTAATTTGTCAATCTCGTCTTTGATGGCTGCTGCTTTGGATGGGTGTAGCGGTTGTTTTTTTTGACGAACTGGTGTAATGTCAGGCTAGGTGTCAATGCAATGTTCGACAATAGAGGGATCAAGGCCAAGCATTTCTGTGTATGACCAGGCGAAAATATCTCGATATTCTTAGAAGAGGGCTGTATAGGCGGTGATTTCTTGAGGAATGCAAGTGATGCCAATGGTGATTTCCTCGACAACTCCATTTTTGATGGTCGGGGAAATGTTATCCATGTTGCCTTCTTCAAAAGAATTAGGGGTAGGAATGGGGTTGTTGAACCATTCGATATGCCCTAATGGGATAAAATCCTTGGTTTTGACCGCGTATATGGGGTGTTGGTTAGGAGGCGTGGAGGTTTCCTATGGAAAGAAGAGTGCTCAGTGGTGTAGTGCATCTCATGGGTAGTCAGGGGTGTTTAACTCTTCGAGTATGTCCTTGTCACAGTGGAATTGATGGGAATACAAGGGGTGGTAAGGAGTGATATCGGTGACTATCATCGTGTGGTTGTCCTCTGGTGATGAAGAAGCAGGGGGAATGACACAATGAGATTGCGATGGTTCACTCGACATAAACCAAATGTCGAAGTACTGAGGAGTACCTGTTGTCATTGGATGTAAAATTTCCGTAGGGAAATGAATGGGAGAATTGGGGGGATTTGGGGGTGAATCCTTGGAGGAGTCATCCAAGAACCATGGAGGCATCGAGAGTGCCTCAGGTTCAGGAGAAATGATATGAAGAATCTCTAGTGATGAGGGAAGGTCAACCATCGATTCTACAGGGGTTTGAATCAGGGTCAATTGGCGTTGCCTGTATTCAATGATCATAGGACATTGGTATGTAAAATGATCTAAGGATTCAAATAGAGATCAAGGGCTTATCATACGTTCATTGACTGAAGTTGTGACATAATGGATGTCAGTGATTTTTGGTAGGGATGATGTAGCTGGATTGGGTTCATTCTGGAAGCTTTGGTGTACTGTGACTATTGTCTGCCGGAAGCGTGGTAGAGCTGGGCAATGGTGTGTATAATGGCCATATTATGAACATATAGCACAAGAAAATTTGGTTCACAACCCTTTACTACTTGAGTGAGGGGTGGTGGCGGGAATAATTGCTACAGTGGTGAGCATTGATGGTGTTTCTTTGAGTGGAATCAGGTTCCGTAACTCGGGTAGAGATGGGCAGTTGTTGGTTTGGTGTCCATCTTTCTCACATAGCGTGCAAGGGGTTTGGATGCACGGGGGAAGTGGAGCTGTGGGATCCTTCTTCTTTCACCTGCTCCCAGCTATGGCAGGGAGGTTAGTGAGTGGGGGTGTAGAGGGTATGGTGGGAGTGAGTATGGGAATTGTCATTGGGATTCCTTTCATTTGGGGGGGAAGGGATGGTTGAGGGAACATCTCTGGTGGATGTAAATACCAAACTAGAATTGCTAACACCATATTAAGGAGGGTAAGCATTACGGCTACTTGGAAAGCTTGTATGCTGGATGGGGGGTAAAAGAAGGGGATTTGAGTAATGTCTTGGGGAACTATCTCCCAAACTAGGATATGGCCTTGGGGAGAGGTGAAATCGTGGACTGGTGGAGTTGACGATTTCATAGGAGGCTCGTGAGGGGGGAGCTCTGTGACTAGTGGGACATCATATATGATAGAAGCCTTCCTAGGAGGAAGGGTATCCTCTATGTCAGTTTCGTNCATCTTGTCAATCAAGTATGTGTCATATCATCCAACGAAACTGACATAGAGGATACCCTTCCTCCTAGGAAGGCTTCTATCATATATGATAGAAGCCTTCCTAGGAGGAAGGGTATCCTCTATGTCAGTTTCGTTGGATGATATGACACATACTTGATTGACAAGATGAAGGAGTGGTGGTGCACCATGGTAAGTTCCTAACAATGACGGGTCTTTGAAAATTTCAGGACCCATTTCGATGAGTGGGTATGTGTCATGACTCGTGTGGATGAGATGAAGAATGTTATTGATGTTGGTAGAAGGGTTAGGATCGTAAAGTGATACTTGGTCAATGGTAATGATCTTCCCGTTATGGAGGAACATCATCATTCGACAAATGGAAGAGGCAACTGCCTTCATAGCGTACATGTAGCTACAATCGAACATGATATTATAATTGAGTGGGATGTTGATAACTTCAATGTCGATGAGAATGTTCTTTCCCCCGAGTTCTACAGGGAAATTTTGGAAGAGCCCTTTAGGAGATGATGGTCGTCTGTCGTAAGCTTATAAGGTAATGGAAGATGGTATGAGTTCAGGGGAACCAAGTTTTTTCCATACAAATTTGGACATAATGTATGTGGATGCACCTTCATCGATGATGCACCGATGAACTGTAATGTTCCGAATTTTTACTGGGATTTGAAAAGCGATTAGAGTGGGAAGGCGAGGTTCTCCACTGTCGATATCAAATGTGATGAGTTGGGTATCTGTGGGGTTGACTGCCCCCAAGGAGGAAATTAATGATTTCTGTTGAGTGGGACAAGTTTGAAGGACCTCTAAGACTGACATGGTAGTCAGGGATTGTGCTAAGTCATCAACCAAACTATAATTATGAGTCGCGCTAGCCTGGGGGTTGTGGACATTCCTGCACAATGGGATGTAAGGGATGCAAAGAGGTGTTTTAGTAGTAGGGCGAGGGATTACCAACGGGGGTCCCATTGGTTCTAGGTTTGGTTCTGGGGGAATGGGAGGAGATTTAGTGGGTGCACAGTATTGATGACTACATGTTTGCAGAAGGATTTCTTCCTCACTGGTTAGGAGGATGGTATGATCTATGGGATTGTTTGGATTGAGATACTGTCCCGACTATGGTGGGGTATGTTGTGTATCTTGTTGGGTGTTTATCACACCCTGGTGCGGAATGGGATTCTGCAGCACAGCTAGGGGGGGTTGTTGCACGTATTGTTGTGGGGCCTGCTGAGGGGCAAGCAGTGCTGGAGGATGTGGTAGACTGCCTGAGTCTTTCAACCGTTTAAAATCAACGATTTGGGGCCAATGATGAGTATAATGACCAAACTCACCGCAAAGGGCACAAGGGAAAGTGGTTTTGATAGTATTGTTATTTATCCCTTGATGCCTATTGTTATTGCCCCCTTGGGGTTTCTAATTCCCTTGGTTCTGGTTGCCCCTAGTAGGTTGGTTTTGTTGGGGTTGATTCCTACCTTGACCTGGGTTGTTATTGTTCATGTTTCTTCCTTTCTTTTTGGCATTATTTGACGGATGGGTCAAATTTTCCATATTCAACTGTTCAAAATTTTGATATTGCTGAATGGGAGAGGGTTGAACAAAATTCACCCCAGCGTGAGGGTGTGGGGGTGCCATGGGTTGTGGAGGACCAGGAAATGGAAAGTATGGATTTTGTGGGAGTTGTGATCCGTAAGGTGCATAGAAAGGTGTGGTGCGTTCTCTAGTACTTAAAGTATAAGATGAGGTAGAGGGGTTACTAGAACTTGTTTGGATAGGTGGGTGTATTGGGGGTGCCGGCGGTGGCCCACTGAGGGGTGGAGGAATAGCAATAGGGTATGGCTATTGATAAGGGGGTGGGGGGTAATAAGAGGTTCCCCCATATGCCGACGGATATTGAGGTGTGCCATACATTGGTGGTGGTTGGGGTTGAGTACTATGGTGTGTGGTATTTCCAATCAATCCGTCCACTGAGTGAGACATCTCGGGTTTGTCTTGATCGAATGACATGGGTTTTGGGAGATTAGGAAGTACTATGTATAAGTACCCTGTTTGTGAATTGATGAGGTCATATTGTTGAGCCTTACTGATTGCTTCTTCTTCTTCTTGAGGGAAGGTGGAAGCTACATATTTACTGAGGAGAGAGACAAGTGATCTAAGAAACCAGTCAAGACACTGTTGTTTGGTGGTTTCAACTTTGCACAAACTATGTCGTCTACGCCACTCGTGAATGTGATCAACGATATGTGTGGCTGAGGTTTGTTTGAAATTAGAGAGTAGTTCAAGACCATTGTCATGGCGGATTGGTAATGGGAAGAAGGTAAAAAATGCTTTGGCCAAGGACTCGAAAGTCGCATGGGACCATGATTTTTCGTCTACATAACATTTGGTTGATGGGCCAGTGAGTGTGCACTGAAATAATTGTAGTTTGATGGAATCATCCATGATGTTGTTGGAAGAGCACCATAGGTGGAAAATTATGACATGGTTGGTAGGGTCATCGCCTACCTTTCGTTCAAACTTGGGGATGTCTGAAGGTAGTTCGGTAGGCATTGCAGGCCATGTGGGGTCATGCAATATAGGATCATTGGTGAGTTTTCTTAGATCTGGTATGTTAAGAGAGGCCAAATATGGCATTTGTAGTGGGGGTGGAGGATTATCTCTAGCCATGGTGTGAGTGTGTTTTGAGCCTGACCCTTGAGGGGGGCTAGGTGAGTTGGTACTTCCCCCTTGAGAGAAAGTTGGCCCTCCACTTCCGTGTATATGAGAGTGAGTGGATGGGGGGACTTGGGAAGTGGACCCAAGTAATGTGGAACCAAGCAAGGCTGATCCTAAGATAGTGGCACTCATAGGAGTGTGTGAAGGTGCTGCCGATGAGTTGGAAATACCAGGAACTCCCCCTAAAATAAGAGGGAGGTTTAGTAAGTGTCTGGAACGATGGGGGTTCTAAGGGGCCCCTATGATGTCCAGCTGAGTGGATGTGTGCAAAATGTGATGAGAGAAAATAAA
>JASDQU011401823.1:57129-74503 GCA_032191745.1 Picea mariana
ATAACGATCAAATATGACACATACCATGATACCTCGGACCAATTACCTCATGGAGCAAGAGTCCTCTCCGATGCAGGCCCAAGCCGGTGGTGATGGAAACTGCTACTGCTGACAGGACAAATCTGACAAAGAAGAAAGAGATGGGTCCTCCAGGTCCATGCTCAAGTCAATCCCACTCTCGGTACTCCATGTATAGGACCTGTGGGCCTCAAGACATGATCTCCTAGTTATCCCTAGATATCGGGGATAACACTCCCTATTGTGATTTAATCTAAGAAAATCTTTGAAACTATTCTAGATTGTGATCATGTGGGAATGTATGGGCCCATTACAAAACCTTTAAACTTCCCAAGTGATTTAATCTAAGAAAGTAAATTTCAACACTATCCTATCTTTGTAGCATGTGGGCATGTATGGGCCCGTTACAATATTAAGATGTATTTTGAAAAATAACCTAAGAGGAGTCCCAAGAGGGGTTGTTGTCCTCTTCTAAAGGTTTTAATATTCTTAAGGGAGATGAAATTGTCCTACAATCTTTTTCTGATTCTCAAGGTCGCTTGGAAGTGCGAGAGAAGAGAATACTGAGTGATTGTTATCCAACTTCTAGTACCAATGAAAGTTTTATGTGATTTAGAAATGATTCCAATTTATACTTTTAGTCAAAGCAAGCCATCCATGTGGCACAAATGAAAGCAAAAGAGGAAATAATGATTTAAAACCCCCTAAGTGCCTATGTGTTTTGACTAATCCATTTATATGAAGAGGGAACTAAGTGTGGTGCAGCTTAAAACATGCATGAAATCACTTTTAAGAAGGCTAGGGTCCTTCCCCAAATCACAAAAAACCTTACAATGTGTATTTTTTGCATAGGTGCATAGGTCTTAGTGTAGATAGAGGCGCACTGAGCGCTTGTGCATAGACCGAAACGAGCTTATGGGTGCAGGTGCATAAAATAGAACTGTGACTTAGGTTCATGTGCGCACGACCGTGAAAGAAAATTCTAGATGGAATTCTCTCAATTTGACTTGGAATTGGATGTTTTGCAGGTCATCTTGGGCCGGTTAATGCACCTGGAGGTTAAATAAACCAAAAGAAGAGCTATAAAAACCCAAATGGGGTAGGAAATTGATACCTTTCCCCAACAGAGTTTCCAATCTGTTGCACCTCTTTCATCACCTTTGTGAGCAAAACATAGGTGCTTGCAAGCTTAGTTGGGTTTGCTAAGAAGGACAACTGTAAGGAAAAGGGTTAGAGAAATAAATATAAAAGAAAAACTAAGAAATAAAATAACAACTAAACTAATGATCATAGGGACATAATGAAAAAAGAAATAATAAGACCCATATCACCAATAGTAAGGTTTATATCAGTGAAAGAAAACAACAAGAAGAAAGAGGACTATGAGTCCATTATTCCTCCAAGGGAGGGCTCTTGGACCCCCACAAATAAGCTCTTTTTACAACTTTGAATGAAAATGGTGAAATAATTCTTTGCTAATCCACTCAAGGGGTGATATGGATTGCCCAATGTAATAGTGCTAGGATACGCTTGATGAGAATAGAGGATTCCTCAAGAGAATAGTAGCAGCATAACTTTGCTATTGAATTCCTTAAAAAATGAAGTGCACCCATGGCCTTTTTATAGCACCTCTTTGAGGTATTGTGCAACCAACTTGTAGTGTGGAAAGAGGCTAATTAGGGCATTTTTAGGTCTTTGACCAGCCACCCAGTCGGATCCAGTCCATATTTGAGTGTCAAATCAGCTTGGAAGATGAACCATAAGTGGGTGGGAGGCCGACCACTCTCATAAATGCATCGTTCTTAGATGTGCACAGATTTTAGCGACCACAGCTGCGCATCGGGCAGATGTGCACTTTTCCTACGTTTCTATTTTGCGCATGTGCCCACATGCCCTGTGTAGTCATAATGCACTTTAATTTTGTCACTGGTTGTATAGTTTTTTACCCTTTGGAAATGATTTTGTGGTAATTTTGGTCCATGGGTGACCTCATAACTATTTGACGATGATGAATTCTTGTAACCATTTGCGGATGAAATTTCAATGATAACAGTCAGGTCCCTTGTTCATTCTCCCTGGCTGACCAAAATCTCAAAATCATATTTCTAGAATAATAGTAGCCATCTACATATCCTCCCCCCCAATGCTAGCTTGTTGACTAGGTATTTCAACACAGAGTGATCGGTGAACATCTTAAAATATCCCCCCAACAAGTAGTGACGAAATTTCTGCAGTGCATACATCATGGCTAAACCTTCTCTTTCAGTGGTAGTGTAATTTATCTCAGCTGTTGAGAGATTCCTGCTAGTAAAGGCTAACTATTGGTCTATATATCCTACTCTTGGTTGTGCTAACATTTCTCTGAATGCAATAGATGATGCATCGACGTGCACATGGAATTTCTTACTCCAATCTAGGAAAATCAAAATAGGCGTAGTGACCATTTTCTATTTCAGTGTGTCGAAGCTTTGTTGACATTCCTCTGACCATTGAAACAAATAATATTTCTTTAAAATATACTCCATGGGTGTTGTTATCTGTGCATATCCCTTGATGAACTTTCTGTAGTATCCAGTATGTCCCAGCATAGTGCGCAACTGTCTAACCGAAGTAGGAGGGGGTAAATCAACAATGATGGAAATCTTGGAAGGATCTACCAACAACCCCTGCTTACACACAATATGGCCTAGAAACACTCCAAAGGGTGAAAATAAGATACACTTCTTTAGGTTCATGGAAATATAACATTGCCTGCACTTATCCAACATTAGTCTTAAACATTCGATATGATTTTGCAATAAGATAAAAATAGTCCAATCATCAAAATATGCTTCCATAAATTTATGTAAATATTCCTTGAATGCTTCTACCACCACCCTAGAAAACATGGCTGGTGCATTCTTCAATCCGAAAGGTATCACTATGTACTGGTAGGATCCCCATTCTATTGCAAATGTGGTCTTATGGCGATCTTCCTTGGCAATCCTGATCTGGTGGTAACTTGAAAAGCCATCTGTGAAAGAGTAAACTTCCTGTCCTCCCACATTATATAACACTTCAATAAATTATGTAGGGAATGGATCATGTAAACATGCATCATTTAGTTTCCTCAAGTCTACACAGATTTTGATCTCTCCTATCTTCTTATCTTGAACCACCATAGGGCTAATCCATTCCGACTCTTCAACAGTTTCTATGATTCCTGCTTCCAACATTCTGTCTAATTCAATCTTGACTTTCTACTTATACTTGGGATTTAATTTGTATGGTCTCTGCTTGACTGGCCTTGCATCTGGTTTCAAGGGGATCTTCATTTCTCCCATGGGCCCTTTAATTCCCTTCATGTTGGTAAACTTGGTTGGAAACAAGTCCTGATATTCATGCAATGGTTCTATGATCTTGTCAATAGTGGAATCATCCCAATAATCTCCAACATTTGCGAGCTTAGGTGCTTGCTCTGTTCCAATGTTAACTTTCTTGATTTTGATTGGTTGTCCAATAAAAGGTAGTTCGACTCCTAGTCCTTCTATGTCTCTTTGTCCTTTTGTTTCTGTGATGTTCACATTCCTAGGATCATCATCTTCATCAACATTGATATTGTAACAACATTACAATTTTTGAAGAGGTGCAGTCCATTCATCCTCTTCTTGCTCAACAGGGAGGTTAGGTGCCTCCTCAAATAATTTATGTCTTACAACTTGTAAAGCTTGATCTACTGTGGGGTAATGAATTTTAAATAAGAATGTAGCTACAAAGTTCTGAGTCATACCGTACCAATCTGTAGTGGTGAGGTATAGTTCTACTTGAAGATACCAATTAATAGGTGTTGTATCCAAAGTGTTGATGAATTTATGCAACCACTACTCCCAAGGAGTGATGCTCCAGGTGTCCTCACAACTTTGTGCATGGTCCTTTGGACAACTCTCACCTGTTTATAGAAATTCACATCCTTCGACTTGGTCTGAAAAGCGCACTGTCATCAGAGTGTGACATTTCACCCAGTCAACGATGTTCTTCTTGTGTGTTCCCCACCATATCATTGGTGTTTCTTTCAAGGCCTCATCCAGTGCCAACAACCTCTGCTGTACTGGTACATTTTCTTCAAATTCCAACAAGAAAGTTTCTAAATGATTTAAACCATCAAATGTGGGCAGATTACTTACTTCTGTGCCAATCCAATGAACTTCCCTAGTCAATCTAGCACACCTCCACATAGAAACTTCATACAATATTTTCTTCCAATTCTCTAGTGCTTCTTCCGAATCTGATGAGCATGCGCTGTCACTTCTCCAGCTTAAATTCCCATCTACTGTAGGATTAATGTAATCCTGCTGTCTTGTAGTCAATTTATATATATTATCTAGCTCGTATGCACGATCTTCTTCTCTAATGGGTTCTGTGTATCTGCAACCTTCATCAGGATCAAGAGGTGCAATGACCCTAAGGCCATCTCCTTCAAATTTCATTCTTCTTTTCTTTAAGTCAATGACAGTGGAATTGTTGAAAGCCCAATCAATTCCTAACAATGCAGGATAAGTACAACTATCATCAACTATCTCAATCACCTCAAAGTCCACAAATGTTCTTACCCCGTCAATGTCCACAGGGACATGCTCCAATCTTCCAAAGGGGCTTACTGTCTGCTGATTATCCATCCTAAGCTTGATAGAGGAGTAAATAAACTTAGGTTTTCCCATCAGTTCCCAGGTCTTCTTCATCATAACATTGACTTCTGACCCTAAGTCGAGGACCACATAATCTATGTCATAATCTCCAATCTGAGCATTAAGGTGTAGCTCCTTATTTGTCCTTTTCTTCCTAGATACTTGATGTACTGCTTTATTCAACATAGGATACATCCTGCCTATCTCATACTGTTTGATCAAATTTTGTAGTTCTTGTACATCTCTTTCATCCTTAATAAAATTGATGCAAGTTCATAATAATTCCATAAGCTTTCTTACCTCTTTTCCTCCTCAAGACGAAGCAAACTGATCGAATTCCAGAGGCATTCCACATTCTCTCACTTCTGGTTGTGTCCTTGATGAAGAAGCCTAATCTCTTCCAAATTATTTTTTTGCCTCTTCAAATGTCTTCTTTTCTTTCCTTGGATCAAACACTTGTGTCTTCTCTACAACCTTTCTAACCCTTGACTCTTTTGTAGTCTTTCTTGGGGTCACTCTGTCTTCTCCTATAACAATGCCTCCTCTAGTGATAAAAGTGAATATGGGATCCTTTCCATGAGGTTCTACTGACATTATTTGTACTTTCTAGTTTCCTCCTCGTCTCTCCTAAAGTTTGGCTAACAACACAAGAAAATATTCAATAACATGTTCAAATGAGTTGTAGTAGCTGCAAGTGGTACAAGGGTTCTGGCAGTCCCTTGCCAAGTTTCTTGGCTATGCACAGTTATAACAAATGATCTGACCTCGACCTCGGCCCATGCCTCCTCTTCATCCTCTTCCCCTGAATCCACTGTGAGGGTTGAAGTTTCCTCTTCCCGGGGAATTAAATTGTGTAGTATTTCCCTCCTGTTGCATCTCTCCTTGAATCCTATATGTATCTCTTAACTTTTCATGTAAGAGGTCATAAGCCCTATAGTCCTTCTCTTCATGCCCCACATATTTACATAATGTGCAGTAAATATTGGTAGGTTTCTGGACATATTTTTGCATGTAATATCATTCACCAGGGCGATGTCTATTTCTACATACCTCACACCAGGGTAGAGTAACATGCTTCAAAGGGATCGGAGCTCTAGAAGCCAAGTATTCATGAAATAGGGGACAATGCTCCTTATCATGGCCTTCTAATTTTCATCTGATACACCAGATGTCTTCTCTTTTATCTTTTCCCTTGTCTTTCTTCGTATCTTCGACCTGCAGAGATAAGCTAGTTATCTGACTCAAAATTTGACTCATACCTGAGCTAGATTCTTCCATAGGGGTTTCTTCTAGTTTCATGGCGATCTCCAATGCCTCAACCTGCGAAGCAACCTTCTGCTGCATCAGAGGAAATTTGATGTGTGGTGGGAGGGAAACAATGAACCATTCCTTATTCTGCTCATCCAGAATCTGAAAACTCAAATCACATGTCAAGGTCTTAAACCTCTGATCAAACTCCCAAACACTTCAACTACTTTCTTCTTGATTTCTTTTAATTCTATAATGCACTGTGACTCCGACTTGGGTTTCTTGAATTCTTCACTCAACACATTCTTGATCTTGTTCAACAGTTTAGGCTATGCAACTCTTTTAACAAAATTCATGTACCAGCTCAGTGTGTGGTCTCTCAAGGTAATACTTAACTGTTCTCTCTTAATTGCTTCGTCGTTAACTTTCTTAATACTCCATACAGATTCACATAAAAACCAGTGCTGACCAGGATCTTCAGATCGATCTCTTCTAAATATAGGTAGCCTCATTTCATCTGCCATAGATATTCCTAGGTTTCTTGACTGAGTATGTACTAGACTAATAGTAATAGTGCTATGAGTTCTCTGATAACTCTGGCTACTCTAGTTACTTAATGCTGCTAAAACAATAGGAGGAGTAATAATACTTTCTTCAACAGTCTGCACAGTTCCTAAAGTTTTTGATTCTTCTCGATGAGGTTCTTTAGTCTTTTCTTCCCCTATCCCAATGGACCCTGAATGTTCCTCATTCAATAACTCTTCCTCTTCTCCATTGTAAAACCCTTCGTCCTGTGCTAGTGGTTCGTGGCTCTACTCAAATAGGTCTACTAGAGGAACCTCTCTGAAGGTTCTCCCACTGCACATATGTCCAACCTCTATGTCGATGTTGCTGTCTGAGTTTTTGAACATTAGTTTTTCAATTCAACCAATTACTGTATCTTCAATATGTTCTTCTCATGTAATAGCATCTTGATCTTCAACTTCAAAAAGTGTAAAAAATTTCCTCTAGGTCCCTTGAAGAAATATCTCTCTGCTTGGTTATATGACTCTACTCTATCAATAGAAAAATTGGTAATGTACCCTCCAATGGTGCTATCAAACCAGTGATCTACTGCTCTTGACATGGCATTATCAACTCTCTTGACCTTCTTGATTAGTGCCAACGTCCAAACCACAGGTGGTCTAGATCTAATTTCAAACTAGGTATCTGCTAATCTAGCTAACCACTCGTATAGCTCCCTATGAATTCCTCCAAAGAAAATATCATGTATATTAGTAAATATATACCTTCCCAACCAGTCTTTTTTACTAAGATTAGGGTTCTTATTCTGAGCTTCAACGAATTCCTTTTCTTGTTCTTCTATCCACTTCTGAATCTCTATCTTCGATGGAAACCACCTTGACATTCCCTCAAGAAGATCCTAGTCCCGACAACATAACCATTTTTTGGCATAGGGGCAGACCCAGGATTCAACTCTAACAATGCACCAACAAGCCCTAACTATTGGCCCCTTTGAAAACACCTGCAGAGCAGATGCAGTCTCACCTGAAGTAACAATGGGGGGTTGCAGGACACATGTGTCTACAACCAGAGGAAATGCAAAGTGGATCCAAAGTAATAACACACAACAACTAGTTATTCTTTTACCAACTTAAACCTACTTCACACAGTTATATCTCAGATCTAGCTCAATAATGTAATAACAGACTAACAAGAAGTAAAGAACACAATATCAACCACATAAGACAACAAGATATACGTGGTTCACCCTCTCCCTAGGCCTACATCCAGAGAACTGCATTTCTTGATATTATATGAAAACTTATAGTTCTATCTATGCTCTTAGCTTGCACATCTCTCTCTCTCCTTCTATCTCTTCCTCTCCCTTCCCTACACACCCAGCTGCAAGGTTGATCTTCGCACCCAGCTAAATACCTTACAATACCAAAGTGCTCTCATCCACAACACTTCTCTTTCACACAACAATGATCACTCGATATCACAACACAACTCTAGCCAACAACGAACCCCTCCTCACTCATCTAGGTCTTTATTTATACATTACAATGATTCTTAGACAACCTTAGGCTGAAGCCTAGGTGTCAAAACCCTAAATTCCAAAACCCTAGGTGTCTAAAATCCTAGGTCCCCTTTGACCTGGGTTTTCAGGGCTTCACCAGCCAGTCTTTCTGTCTTTCCCGCGAGGTGCTCCAAAGCATCCATTAGTGGCTTTTCCCACTTGTTGAGTTGTCCACAATCCATCTTCCTTGCTGATTTGTCTTCCTCTATCTTCTCGTCCAACAGATCGTTTTCCCTTACTTCGCTCCTTCTTTTTTTCTTCTTTGACCACTTCGACCCATTCTCAGTCAATGTGCCTTCCGTGCAGTTCGTACTTCGCCTTTTCTCTTCCTTTTTCTTCGCTTTCTTCCTTAATCCATTACAAAGGGCCAACATGGGGTTATAATTGAGAATAGTGCGTGCAAATTTGATTGATCAGTTAAATTCCCAAGAAATCAAAAGAATAATTATGATGCTTTATGGAAACAAAATTGTACATAATTTCATGAATTTGTTAAATTATTTAGCCTAACAAATTTTGTTGGCTGCACATTTTTAAGAGTCAACAACATTTAGATTAGAACAGGATCAACACAAGTTTAGAATCATGGAATATGTGTAGGGATTTTACATCTATGAAGAAGAGGTAAGAGGAATGTATTCCCATATGGGTGATGAAGGTACTAATTTAAATGGACATGGAGAGGGTAAGGAAGAAAGCATGAACTTTGTAGAGACCATAAAATGTTTGCAAAAGGATGTCTTGAGTTATAAAGTTGATATGAGAGGCTTATGAAATCCAAGGAACAACATGAAGACTTCAACATCAAGTTAATGCAGAGATTGGATAGAATAAAGAAGAATATGGATAAGGAGATTGAGTCAAGAATATCAGGGAGTGATAAGTCTCATGATAAGAGGAGAATAACAAGAAGTGTTGGTAGGCATAACCATCACTCTCCAAGGCATTCAACTAGGAGAGAACACAACAATGCAAGTCCATCCCTTGTTAGGAAGTATAAGAAGAAGTCCGGGGTGCATGAGCTATAGGGGAAATGAACAAAATCAAGCCTCCTACTTTTGATGGTGAGCAAAAGAAGTATGAGGATGTAGAGATGTGAATGCTAAACATGAGGAATTATTTTCAATTGCATAATTACTCTTCACATGAAGAAGATATAATTGTTATTTATCAGCTCAAGGGAAAATCATCAATGTGGTGGGACCAATTCTGTAGGTAAAACACATTGATGAGAATAAGGTGACTTGGAAGGAATTCAAGAGGTATTTTCAAAGGAAATAATTAACTAAGAGATACTACGATAAGAAAATGAAGAAATTATTTGAACTTAAGCTTGGGAGTATGACCATAAATGAGTATGAAAGGAGGTTTTTAGAGCTGCTGAAATATGTTTCCTTCATCAAGGATGAGAAAGTTAAGATTCATAGATATTTGAGTGGGATGCCATCATTTATCAGTGACATGATACAATGCAATGATCCCAAAACATTTGAGGAAACTATAAGAAGGGATAAGTGTATTTATGATCAACATAAATGGAAATCAACTTACCCAAAATCTTGGGAAGACAAGAAGAAAAGCAAGATGGAATAGAGGAAGAAGGGGAATAAGCCACCATTATTCAAAAATAACTATCAGGAACAACCAAATTCTAAGGAATCCACAATGACAGAGACAATGGGGCAAAGACTAGTCAATAGGACTAGTCAGATACCCTATCTTCCACAGGGTGTATCTACAAATTTAAGATGACCCAAAAGATGAAATTATTATACAGATACCTTACTAATTTATGAGAATAGCCTCTAGAGTTCAGGGTCTAAAACATTACAGAATTTTTTTTATAGTGAACATTCTGCAATGACTCAATTCAGGATGATTCCAGAACCCTATTTTAAAAAGGTTGTATGTCCGAAAGTATAAGGCCTCAGGAGCTAAAATTTTAACCCAATGTACCCTGATCCGTTTTATAAATATCCTCCAAGTAGTTCCTTCTCAATCATTGTAGAAAAAATGTTATAGTGAAAATGCCACGGTGTCTCAGATGTTGCAGCGAAACCCCAAGACCTTGAGCTCTGATACCATATGTTAAGAACCAAATATCAATATAGCATAGAAAAACCTTAGAATAAGTACTCCAATGCCTTGAAAATGAGATAATTTTAGATAATAAGCCTCTTCGAGGGGGAAACCTCCCTTTACCCCACATAAATGTTCAAGTACAAGATGATTCCAAATGAAAATGTCTCCTTGGTATATATAGGAGACTAGGAGGTATAATTACAACTAATGGAATAAAGCTGACATAAATAAAATAACATTACTAATGCAATATGACCCAATTAAGGGGTAATGAGCCAATATTAAGGCTTAATAGAGGGGCACGTGGCAGCAGATAATCGAAATCGCAATTTCGCGAGTTGGAGGTTCCAGCATGGAGCAAGGCGCAAAGTTACCAAAATGCGAAATCGTGAAGCACCCAAGAGTTGGGCCCACGATCATAGCCCAAGGCCATATGGAAAGCAGGGCCATAAAGAAATTTAGACGCCTACTAAGTAGCAAACGACTGAGTTTGTTCGAGGGGATGATCCTAGCCATTGGTTTCAAAGTAAGTCCGACCATTGATCTAGATGGGTCATTTCGTAGGATCGAGCATCGGGATATTTGGAATCAAGTAAAGTGAAAACTCCCGAAATGAGAAATCCTGAAATCTCACATAGGAGCCGCATGGAGTGATGGAGAGGAGTTGTGACCAAGGCCGAGAGCACCCGTATTATTCATAGCAGAAGGTTTGCGTGGTCTCGAGGCATCGGGATTGACTTGAAGGAATTGTGGGCACCACCCAGAGCATTCATGGGTGTCAAGCCTCATCTTGATACCGATGAAGGTAGTTAATGGAAATGGGGGAGGTGGTTGAAACCTCGTCTCACCCCATAAATGGAAAACATGGAAGAATTGGCCGTGGAGACAGACTATCAGCCCAAAGTTCCCCTGTTAACAGATTCTCCTACAAAGCCCATACTGATATGAGCTAGCGTCTGACAGAAGAATGCATGTATAGAATAACAAGAGAATATGAAAATGGCAAGCCTTGAATGCAATAGCCAGATCGCACTCCTGGTGGTTGTAGATTATTTTGAATATAAATACTCAGTTTTGATATTTTTTTAGGGTCAATGGTTGAGCTAAGCTCCCACATTGTAAAGTTTTAATGAAGCTCTGGTTCTTCTGGTTATGTATCTATATTTGAGACTTCTTGTTTAGTGTAAGTTATTTTCTTTTCATATCTCTGTAACAATTGTGTTAGAACACTCAGGCATGGATGATTCAGTCGAGGGTAGTTATGTTTTTGTGATGTAGGTTTGATCACAGTGACATCGCGACCAATTTTAATCAGTTTCTTTTGTTGTCCTTTCCCTCCAACGCTGAATGACTCGGGTATGGATGATCCAGTTGGGTTGTTGTTATTGAATTGTGGTGTATGTTTGATTTCATTTTTGTGATAACTTCATTCAACTCCCTAAAACTCTGAACCAAGAGAATCTTGTCTTCTGAGTTTTTCCTCCTTAGGCTACTAGAAGACAGGATGTCCATAGCAGACCTCTTCACTCTTCTCAATTTGTTCCCCCTACTCACCTTTACTACAACTTACTGACTAAATTTAGATCAAGACCTCATCTTCTTATGCATACCAACCCAGTTTTCTGATTTAAAGCGATAGAATCCCGAGTTTGCATCCATTATACCCCCCTTAAATTTATTCATTGTGACATACAAACTGATGGGTATTGGTCTTACCTCTTCCGCAATCCAGAGGTGACTTCTAGTGCTAACAAGTTCTTCAAGGGGTTTCCTTCTAGCCAACTTAACCCACTTTCCTTATTTTAGGGCTACCCCACTTAACTTTAACCACTCTCCACAAGTAGTAAGTTCTCCACTAACTTTATTATTTAAATAATTTCATTCTCAATCACTTGACCTGTCCATAAAGTAAACTCACCACTTCTTGTTGCAATCACTTTATTATTTAAATAATTTCTTCTTTGCAACCACTTTGACTACTTTGACCTTTTAGGGGCTTCTAGATAACTCACTGGGGTTCTCCAACTTCACAAGGCCATAACTTTATAACCATGAGGAGTTATGTGACATTCCACATATCACCGAAAATGGCATGACTTGTACTATCCATATAGAATAGTCTTACCTGCAAATAAATTAAAATTCATACCATTATGCATCAAACAAACTTGGATCCCTTACCCATACCTTTGTGCTACCAGAATTTGTTACGAGACTTTGTTCAAGGGTTGAAATCAATGACAACCAAACTAATTAATCAACATTTACTATGTCTTAGATGATTCCATTCAATCAATTCCATTCACATATGCGCCTATGATAGAATAGTTTCCTTATGGCCTTAGAAAACTTATCCCAAGAAGATATTACTTTACCCTTTTGGACAAGATCAACTTGCATCTTACTCTCCCACCATATTAAGGTGGTGCCACTTAGTCGAAGTGTATAAAACTTTATCTTTAAAGCCTCATCCATAATATTTTGAACCCTACAATATACCTCTATTTGCTTGATCTAGTTGTCCAATTTCTCGGCATTCAATTCTCCATCATAGGTCGACAATTCAAACTTGACGTCCAATTTTAATAATGACAGATTATGATCAGACTTCTAAGAGGAATTATTTTGATGAGAAGAATTTTCACTCACTTTAGAAGAAGATGATGGTGATGAGGATGGAAAAGGGGGCTTTGAAGGTCTGCCACCTTCACCTCCTCCTTCTTCTTTTACTGAAGATTCTCTACTTACAAGATTTTGAATTCTTCATTCTGATGCATCTGTTGTTTCTTTTAATGGTTGAAGCATAGCTCCGATCGCTTCATGGCTCATGGGATGATATTCTTCTTCTCCTTTTTCAGAAGCCATATTATGACTTCGAAATAGTTTTCCAATATCAGACTTATAACTTATAAAATTTCCTTTACCAAGTTTGAGTTTGGCTCTTGTAAGCATTCACTTGCAAACAATAGTCAAACCTTCTCTAATACCAAATAAAATTTTCGCTTGAATATATTCAAATTACATGTGGAGTACCTATCTAACCAAATACACTTTAATGATAAAATGACTTGAAAATAATTAAGCACATTAGAACAACAATAATGAAAATCACATACACAATTTTTCTAATGGAGTTCACCCAATTTGGGCTACGTCTCCGGGTCCACTTCCAATAAAGACCTCTTTATTAATGATCAAATGCTTGTGTTTTACAATGAACTTTTTACATGTTTTTCAAATGAAAAAACATAGTGCACAGTTGGATTTCTTGTGAAAAAATCATGAAAAATGGGTATAAATTTCTTGAAATTCTGTTAAGGGACCTCTCAACACACTTTATGGTGTATTTCAAATTCTATGTACCTTTGGGAACACACTTGAAGACAATCTATGAATAATTTTATGTGTGTATAAACCTCGATCAATGTGCCATTAAATAGGGTGCGAGCCCTTAAATTACCTCCAAATTCCACGATTATCATTAAATATAACTTTGACGGGTTCATAACCAAACATTCACTTTAGGCATATTGGTTAAATTTTTGGTTTATATATGGAAAGTCAGGGGTTATAGCCCCAACGACAGCCATTCCCATCATTTTATTTGGCATGGTTATATATTGTTATAACCATATCATATATGGTTATACCCGTCCGCCATTTTGTTAGCCCTTCCACGGATTAGGTGTTGGTTACATGGTTAATACATAAGCCATGGGTTGGGGGCTTATCCCTTGGCCCCTTTCTCTGCCCAAATGAAACTTTAAACAACTTTATTTTTTTTTTAAAACATATATGGTGTAACACATCCACTATGGAATTTCAAAATTTTTAGCCTTTTTCTTCTTTTCTCCGAGGAACATAGTTCCCCGAATCCCTACGGGGCCTGATACAGACCCTGCCATCCCTTATCCGCACTCATATGATCGGCGGTTATGGCCACAAGCCTTATCGGAGGGTATTCATCAACTTTCATGATACGGGAAATCACGATGCAGGTATTCATTTGTTCATTTCGGGGTTTCATCCATCGAAATTTCACGGCTAGCGAATATGAGGAAAACTAACCTGTGAAAGTCCCAGGGCACCGAAAATCCAAAACACCAAAACCACGTGTGCTAATCCATTTCAAGACTTCACCTATCAGGATTTCATGATATGTGAGGACAAGAAATTTTCCTCTAGATGTCTCGAGTGCCGAAACACTGAAACATTAATTCTAGTGGCCCTATACTCATTTTCAGAATTTCATACTTCGGGGTTTCGCAAGTCAGGAGTTCGGGGGATGAGATGACAGGAGGTCTCACATCGGGATCTTCTAGGAGCCAAACTCTGAAACACTACCTCTAAACATGCTTCGCTATTTTGGGGTTTCCTCCATTGGGATTTCGGGACATGCGACGACAGGGGGTCTCGCACCAGGGTTTCCCAGGAGCCGAAACTCCGAAAACTCATAACTTACCCACACGCTATCATTTTGGGATTTTCCAAGTTGATATTTTAGGACTTGTGAGTACAAGGCGAATATGCCCTTCAGTATTTTGGGTACCAAAATGTCGAAATATCGAGGTTCCCCTGCATGTTATCATTTTGGGTTTTCATATGTTGGGATTTTGGGAGTCGTGAGGACATGGGTTCTTACCCTCGGGTCTCTCGGGTGCTAAAATGCCGAAACACTTATGGGCCGCCATGTGTACTCTATAGGTGGGTGGTCCATGCACTCCCATGGGTCTTGGGATCGACGGTCTCGATCTCTTCATTACTTGCGAAGGTTAAAAGGGGTTGAGGCATTAACGCATGTGTTCCTTCATCCAATTTGATGGTCATAACTACCTTAGATCCTCCGAAAGGGTCTCATTCGTGCATTTAGCAAGAGGAAGGGTATCCTGGGTACTGAACCATCAAAAGGTCCTAATTCACCCACACATTGTCACTTCGGGTTTCCATAGGTCGGGGTTTCGGGTCTTGCGCGTACAAGGGAATACGCCCTTGAGTATTCCAATTACCGAAATGTTGAAATATCATAACATACATGCGTATTGTCCTTTCAGGATTTCACCCATTGGGATTTCGGGACTCGTGAGCATAAGGGAATATGCACTTAGGTATTCCAAGCCCCGAAGTGCCGAAATATCCTATCTCATCCAAATCCTAAACTATTTCGGGGTTTCGATCATCAGGATTTCATGACTCGCGATGACCAGGGTTCTTGCCCTTTGATTTCTTGTGTGCCGAAATGTTGAAATGCTTACTGGCAGCCACGTGTCCTTGTAAATGGATGGTCCAGGTACTCCCATAGACCTTTGGATCTATGGTCCCAATTTCTTTGCTTCTCTCGAAGATAAAAGAAAAGGGTTGCGACATTTAACGCCCTCATTTCTTCCTCCAATCTAATGGTCATGATTGACTGCAGATCTTCCGACAAAATCTCATTCGTCAATCGATACTTATCCCTACGCTNCAGGATTTCACGAACCGTGGTTTTGGGAATTGCGAGTACGAGAGGACTTGCGCTTAGATACCCAGGTGTCAAAATGCCGAAATGTCAAGATTTTAAGAGGCCCATTCTTCCTTGTACAGGATGGCTAAGACTTGTGCCACCAAATCCTCTTTCAGGTTCTTGGTAAGATTTCCAAAGAGAGTATCTCCATGGAGAGATCTATTCCGGGTATTCTTGGAGACGAATAAGGGAATAGATTTCCCGAAAAAAAACTTGAATATCTATATTATTTCATCATATATATACATATATAAACATAAGCCATACGTGGTCTTTCCAATAAAAACATGCAGCCATCATTTCTGATCAAAACACCATGCAGACAGTCTTATACTAAAAGCACTCATAATTGCACAGACTATGAACATACATGTCAACATATAAATTTCAAGATACAAGATATAACACTTATCAAAAAAACACAAGAGGTGATGCAACTGCTGAGAGGGGTGCTCATTTCCACCCAACCATAGGCTCAGCGATTCCGAATGGATTTACCACTAGCCACCCCCGAGCTAAGACCAAGATGCTGCAAGACTGAGTCTCTATTCGCCAGTGACCGAGAATGAAGGTTACTCTCCTTCTTCTCTGCTATCACTCACTCTGTATTTTTCTAGAGTTATTTTTCCTCTTTCCCTTGCATCTGCCCCCTGATCGCACACTCTTCCTGCCTTTTCTCTTTTTGGTGAGGTTGTGTGTGGCACGATCTTCCTTGTGGTGGTCAGGTCTGAGGACTCTATGGATGGGAGATTCACCGCCATCCCTCATTACTCATGCGGAGCCATTTACCTACCAACTTGGTGAGTCATTTAATTTGGGAGCTGCTCTTATTTCTCTGGGCCAGTGGATTCCAAATACGGTATTGGTTTCGGTGGAAGTTAACGCCACTTTTCCAGGTGCCTTCTACCACCTTTCTTCATCCATCCTAGTCTCTTTTTCAGCACACCCCCCTCTCAGCAGTTATATATATATATATATATATATATATATTCATAACATTATTTACATTCATGGACCTTTTTACTAAGGTCCATTCAAATCACACATTTACATCTCTAAGTTTTCCACAATACTTGGCCAGTATAGTTATTTTTACAAACTGGGGGAAACAGGGTGTTACATATGGTTAGGTCTCATAGGTGTGGTGAATTGGAAATGGAGGTTTGTTTAAGGCTTTGGGAGGTCGTGGGTTTGAACCTATTGACTCCCAAAAATTTTAATAAACCATGACCATAAAGGCCAATGGGAGGTATCCATGTGGTATCCTCTCATTGGCTTGTTCTTGCCACGTGTCAACATGTGATTCATCCACTTGAATATATGGTCTGACTAGTCACTTGCCAATTGGATATGCCACATCACCTGTATGGTTGTACCATCATGTGCCATGTGTCACCCTTGTAGTGGTGACACGTGTCACCCATTTTACTTTTCCCTTTGACCTTTTTCCAAGTTTGACTAGAACTTTGACTATTCATAACGTTTGCATACGAATTCTGTCTGAGGAAAATTTTGCGTCATTGGAAAGCTATCACCAATATATACACATTGATGGAGTCTTAGAGAGAATTTGGTACATTTTAATTTTGAGCATTTATGAAGCATTCTATACCTCTATGGACATTCTGGATCCTCCTAGACCTCTTTGAGCACTCCTGGATCCTCTTGGATCATTCTTAGTGCATCTAGGAAAAACATTGCTAAGGATTTATCATTTTCTTCTTGTTTCTTTTTTTATTGCAGAGCCTCCAACTACATAGATAAATAATTTAAAATGTT
>JASDQU011401823.1:103533-114116 GCA_032191745.1 Picea mariana
CTTCATGGTGGATAATGTTACACGTGCCAACGCAATAGATCAATACATTTATATCATTTGCAATATTAGGAATATCATTTGTTTCTAGCTCATAGGAATTTTTTATTCAACCTAAATTTTGCTAGATGCCTTGACTTTTTCTCATGGCTCACAAGTCTTGACTAGGCTCACACAGGTTGTACATTCCCCCTAAATTTTGCACTAGTTTGTCTATGCTCACAAAGGTTGTACGTTCCCCCTGACTTTTTCACTAGACTTTCTATGCTCACAGAGGTTGTACATTCCCCCTGAATTTTGCATTAGACTTATATATCATCTCATTCATCCTAACTTTTGGTTTGACTCACAGAGGTTGTACATTCCCTCTGGATTTTGTTAATACCTCACAAGACTGGTTGATTCTCCAAATCTCCCTGGATAGCCTCAGGGTGGACCATATGGCCTCTCATTGGAGAATGATTGTCGATGCTGCCAAATTTAACACTCCCTCTCAATGAGGGAGTCAATATCAACCACACCAAGCTTGCCTCTCAGCTGCACAAACTGTCTCAAGGTCAGAGGCTTTGTTGGCATAGGGGCAGACCTAGGGTTCAAAACTACAACAACGCACCAATAAATCCCTAACTACTGGCCCTTTCCATGACACCTACGAAGCAGATGAAGTCTCACCCGAGGTAGAGGCAAGGGTGGTTGCAAGACTCAAGTGTCTACAACCTTAGCTAGGACACAGATCTATGATTATAACACTTAATACACCACTTAGCACTGTCAGTTCCTCAATATACAATCAATATCCACTTCACCGACACAACAGAGCTTCTCATCATTCACACTAATCTACAATATTTAAGCACTTAGCATAGACAAATGGATCAGAATGAGCATATCAAGCACTATTCATGGATATCTAGATCAGATCTAACATTCTCTCATATAATAAGCACAAAGCATAAGTAGATCTATCAAAGCACTTAGAAAATAACATGTGAACACATCAAGACAAAGAACAATGCACATAACATAGTGTTTACAAGGTTCACCCCCACCCCAGGGCTATGTACACCAACTCTTCTTCTTTATTATATCAGTCAATCAGTTACAACACAGAGACTCAAAAACTCTTCTTCGCATAGGACAGAAGATCTGCGTAGCTCGCTAGACCCTTCTTCCTTGCATTACAACACAAATTCTTCTGTAGTCTCTCACAACCACTTGCACTTATCTCTACAAGTCTCTTACAATCATGCACAAAGCCCTTACAATTCTCACTAGCAATTAGCCTTTATCACTTAGCATAATTATCACATAGATGCACTTCTCTACACACTCTCTATATGGCCTAGACATCTATATATATATATATTACAAAATAGGCCAAAACATGGGTAAAGCCATGGGTCAACATCCCATTCCCGTTACATATTCCCATATCCCAAAAAGGGGCCGAGATATCATGATCTCCGCTTCGACTTGTGCTCCTCCTTCGATAGGCTGTCGAAGTCCCAAAATAGGTCAACATGACCAAGGATCTCCCAAAAATTGGTCAAGGGCCAACAATCCTCCAATACTCACCTGTGACTCATCCCGAGTCACTTTGGTCTAATCATTTCTTCCTTGAACACTTCAATCTTGGCTCAAGCTGCTTTGACTTGTTGCTTTGTTGTGGCCTCTTGTTCGGTGAAATCCTAGATCATTGCATCATTCACTGGCCCTTCTAGGCACTGTTATGATGTGGTGACAACCTGTTCTAACTCTGCTCCTCAGTTCTCGACCTCTGTAAACAACTGGAATGCCTTATCTTGCACAGGTTGGATCCATTGAGTGACTTCCATCACTTTCCTCTGGATCGTATGGATCTGCTGCTAGGCTGTGCATTGCTTGTGAGACCTCTTCATTCTATCTACGACTGACAGGGCCTTCAGTTGCGCCTGAAGTGTGTTTGCATGCTACTTCACTTCTTGGAGCTGCGACTCCAGTGCCTATAACTCCGGGTTCTCAGTGAGGTTTTCATATGTCTAGGAATTACAGTTACTCAACTGCTTACATTTTGATGCAAGATCTTTTAATTTGTCAACTGCGCTGCGGGTACTTTCTTCTCGTTGGTCCCTTACGTCCTGTGGGGTCTCAGGTACTACACGTAGTTCTAGATCTGCGATGTGCTACTTTAGTTGTTGAATCACTTCTTCGAGTTGCACCACCTACTGTGGAACTCTCTCTTTGGTTGTTACTTCAACGAATGTCATAGAGTGAAGTGATCTATTGACCAGTTCCTTAACTTCAAGTTGCTCTGTGAGCAACTGTTCCATTTCTTGATGTAGTTGGGATTTTTCTTCATCGAACTTAACTTGGAGAGAAAGATTCTCTCGTTTTGCAGTACTGTGTTTCTCTTCAAGGACTCCTTGTACTTGTGCTAAAGCCTGGGTGGCTTGCGTTGTCTCCTCCTGTGCTCATCGAAGGTGAGCTTCGACTGTATCAGCGATCCGGTGGAGTTGAGCTGGCTCATCTCCCAGTTCTGGTGTTTTCGATGGCAGAGGCACAATGGAAACTGTGCGGCTGGACTATAGTGTCTGCTTCACCCCTTGAAGTTCAACCTTGATCCAATTGTATATCTCTTCTTGTTGAGCCTCTTGATTCTATGTTATCTCCAGTGAAGCATCGTTTAGTGCTGCAACGATGAAGTCAAAGTCGTATGAGGTGAGGGTGGTCTACATTTTAGTCATAGATGCTTTCGAATTCTTCCTAGAAGAAGGTTTCGAGGCGGAAACCTTCCTTTTCTTCAAGGGGTCCTCCTCATTTCTAGGCGGTGTAACCTAGCCTTTCTTTTGTTCTACTTTTGCACCATCTATCTCTCCACCATCACCTCCTTGCTTAGGTGATACAGTAGGAGTCTTCACTGAGGTACCACTTACATATTGATCTTCTTCATTTTTCTTGGTCTTGCTGGGTCCAGGTGTATCGGGCGCTACTTCTGGACTATCAATATTAGATATCTCCATGGGGTCTGTTGGGATGAGGAGGTCTGTCGACCATTCCTTAGTAATCTCTTATAAGTATTCCTCCATCATCATGTAGTATGACTTCAATTGTTGTGTATTCTCATCATTGTGCGCTATGATATAGATGAAATGACGATCCGTGTTGAATTCATAAAGGGCCTGAACCTGTGGAGAGTGTTTGGGGTTATATGAGGCTCAGTTTGGATGGATGTCTTCAGCTGGTTGTAATAAGTGTGGAAGATGAAATTTGATTTCCATTTCTTGTTCATGTCATTGGAGTACCACATTGTACTAAACTTCGCGACCAGAGGCTCAAAGGGCTCAGTGTCTGGGAAGGTCACACCTTCCAGCATCTCCCATGCAATGAAAGTGATCAGGATGAGAAGCCAACTAAAGTGGAACCCATATCCTTGGTCATGTGCTTCCCTATAGTCTAGTTCCAGTTGGTTTAAAATTTACTTTTCCCAATTCATTTGTAGGCCCTCCGCGCACTTTCCTGCGAGGTCAACTACAAAACCAGTCACTTGGGTGGGCCGGTTCTTGCGAACTAGATTTCTTGTGATTAATTGACAAGATAGGTGCACTGCGCTGCTCTGGATAGAGGCTACCTTGTAGCCTCACATTCCCTTCTCGACATCTTCATAGGTGTCTTTAATATTCTACGCAAGAGCGTGGTCCATGGCTTTCCCGAGATAGAAATCCTGTGGGTCAGTGCCTTGCATGCTAAGCCCTGTGATCTGATTGATCAACGTTGGATCCACTATGATGCAATGGTTCAACCATAAGTATCCTCCATGGTAGTAGAACAACAACAATTTGATGCATGCGTTCACTTCTTGGTGCCTCCCGAAGTGAGGAATCTTCATGACATTGAGCAGTGTGGACTACACGAGGTTCATGGTCCATGACTGAGGGACGATCTTTGAGTTCTTTCCCTTGGTTCTGGTCAGATACTTGTGTGGGGAGAGCATGTTGTAGACCTTCCTGTAGCTGAGGTTGAAGTTGTTAAACTTCAATGCTACGATCTTATCATGGTCTGCGCGCATTGTGTGTATCCACTTCGGGAGGTACGCAGTGACCAAATCGTACTCAAATTCTCGGGGTATACTGTCACAATTGATTGTGCCTCTCAGAGTTGGTAGATAGGCAGGTAAAATTCTTGGAATCAACTTGGCATTCACGAGATCGTCTCTGTGCTTAGTTCTCTTTTCATATGCTAGCCGGGATGGTCGAATTCGAGTAGTGGATGAAGATCCTTGTACTGTCCTGGTGGATGAAGCCTGGATTCCTTCAAACATTGACATAACTCTTTCAGTAATCAATTCAATCAAAACTTCTTCAACAACTTTCTCTACGGCACTCAATTCATGTGGCATACACACTCGAGGTGAACAATCACAGGTTCAGGTAACAACTTAGATACAGTACTGAGCTAAAGAGAAAGAGTGTGGTGATCATTGTATACAATAACAACTTAGTCAATGGGCTCAAAAAATAGTGTTCTCGGTGCATGGTGCAACAGGATAAGTAGGTAACGTGACAATGGTTCGCTTGCAATGTGTATGAGCCTCCATTAACTCTTGTTCGGTCCATTATGGCACGGTCCAACGGTTTGATGTCAAACCTTAAATGGTTTGTTGCCTGCCTGTTTGAAGCATCGATCGAATGGTTATAATACCTCCAACGACTATATTTCTTCATCATGGCGAAGTGCCATATGTCATTGTTTTAATATCCCGACAAAGCTCCAATTCTGCAATTTTTGTTTCTGCGAGGTATCCTCTAGAACCTCCTATAACTTTTCAGTCTTAGCCCTCTTCTTTCTTAACTTTCTATCCTTCTTTCCAGTGAGCTTCGTCTCAGTAGTTCTTTTTCCATTCTAGTTTTTATCTTCTGTGGTCTTAGTCACTTTGCATTGTTGAAATTCTTCCCTAGGGTTCCTGGATAATAATTCTTCTTTGTCTGGGATAGGTACTTCAATATTCTATGGATCCTCTAGTGTTCTGACATCTGGGTTGCTAGTGTTAAATAACTTCGATCTTCTTTCCTATTCTTCAATCAAGTGTGCGATCCTTCTGGTCATAAAATCTTTTAACTCTTGCTTCTTCTGTTCCAAAACTTCTTCTTCTTCTTTTCATCTGGATTGATCTCTATTATTATAAGGTTTTCCTATTAACATGGTAAATGGGGCACTGTATTCAATAAATTTAATAATCTCAAAATCTTATTCTGTCGAAGTTCCGTTGACAGTCATAGGTATTTGGGCGAGCCTTCCACATAGGTTTACTAGATTTCCTTTGAATAACCCTATTCCTCCTAATAAGGGAGTCATAGCAGGCCTCCCTATAGCTTCCCAAGATCTCTCTGTCATGATATTCACCTGTGATTCCTCATCTAGAACATAATCAATGTCAAAGTCTCCTATTCTTGCTTTGATGCATTCTTTCTCTTTGAATATCTCTGATAGGCCGACATGTCAATGGTTACTCAGGGTTTCTTTCATCTGTAGCAATTCTTTCTTTGATTCTTTCTAAAGTTCGACCATAGTTTCTGGATCTGCCTTAGGGTTTTCTTGATTCAGATTCATTCTTTCAAGATTAGCAATAATTCTAGGGAAATCCAACACTTCATGGTCTAGAGCTTTACAACAGAGGCAACTAGGTCTTCCACCAGGGCATTCCTTAGTAAGATGTCCTGGTCTTTTGCAACTGTAACAGAGGGTTAATCCTCTCTTTCTTTTAAATGATTCCCAACCTCTTCTGTACTACGCACTAGGATCATGGTAGCTAACCTGTAACAAATTCTTTCTAGGATCCTACATCCATTTGTTAGTCCAAACATTTTTTCTATGCATAGGTATAACATATCTTTCACTATTTTTGTCAGATCTACTCATATCAAACCTTCTTTCATTTATTAGTGCCCTAGTTTTTAAGCTAGTACATATTCTATTAAACAGACCTAGATCCATACTCTAGAAACAAAAATTTCCACTTATCTTACTTCTACAGAGCACAAAGATTCCAGATCTAAAATTTTTAACTATTCTTACATTTATCAGAGCACAGAGCTTGCAGATCGTACCTCTTTTTGTCAGAAATTTCCACTTTTACCTTTCTTAGAGCACAAAGCATTCAAATATTGCTTATTTTCTTCAGATCCAACCTCTTTTCTTCAGATCGAGCTTCTTTCTTTCAGATCCAACCTCTTTTCTTCAGATAGGGATTCTTTCTTCAGCACAGAGCTTTATAGATCAAGTAGAACACTGCACACTAGGGCATAGATCTACGCACAAAGCTTTCAGGTCAACTCTTTGCACAAAGCTTCTTCTTTCTCAGTTTCCAACAATCACAGTTTTAGGTCCCAACAACTGAACCATTTGTTGGCACAAGGGTAGACCCAGTGTTCAATGCTACAACAATGCACCAACAAATCCCTAACTACTGACCCTTTCGGAGACACCTGCGAAGAACATGAAGTCTCACCCGAGGTAGAGGCAGGGGTGGTTGCAAGACTCGGGTGTCTACAACCTTATCTGGGACACAAATATGTGATATAACACTTAATACACCACTTAGCACCATCAGTTCCTCAATATACAATCAATATCCACTTCCCTGACACAACCGAGCTTCGTATCATTCACACTAATCTACAGTGTTTAAGCACTTAGCATAGACAAATGGATCAAAATGAGCATATCAAGCACTAAGCATGGCTATCTAAATTAGATCTAACATTCTCGCATATAATAAACACAAAGAATAAGTAGATCTATCAAAGAACTTAGCAAATAACATGTGAACACATCAAGACAAAGCATAAAGAACATAACACAATGTTTACATGGTTCACCCCCACCCTGGGGCTATGTCCACCACCTCTTCTTCTTTATTATCTCAGTCAATCAGTTACAGCACAGAGCCTCAGAACCCTTATTCGCATAGAATAGAAGATCTGCACAACTCGCTAGACCCTTCTTCCTTGCATTACAACACAAAGCCTTCCGTAGTCTCTCACAACCACTTGCACTTATCTCTGCAAGTCTCTTACAGTCATGCACAAAGCCCTTACAATTCGCACTAGCACTTAGCCTTTAGCAATTAGCATAGTATCACATAGATTCACTTCTCTACACACTCTCTATATGGCCTAGACATCTATATATATATTACAAAATAGGCCAAAACATGGGTAAACCCATGGGCCGACATCCCATTCCCGTTACATATTCCCATATCCCAAAAAGGATCCCAAAAGGGGGCCAATATCCCTTTATCTCTGCTTCGACTTGCACTCCTCCTTCGACAAGCTGTCGAAGTCCCAAAATAGGTGAACATGAGAAAGGATCTCCCAAAACTTGGTCAAGGGCCAACATGCTTGGTCAGGATATTAGCTACCTACTCGCTCGTGGCTATGTACTATAAATTTACAGTTTTTCTCTGGACCAAGTCTCAAATGTAGTGGTACCTCATGTCAATATGTTTTGACCTGCTGTGAAATATCGGGTTCTCTGTCAATTTTATACAACTTTGATTATCACAGTGAACCACTGTCGTCTTGATCTTGTCTCCAAACAACCCAAAAACCAATTTTCTGAGCCATATTGCTTCCTTGCTAGCATCACTTGCTGCAATGTAATCAGCCTCTACTGTACTTTGTGTAATGGATCCCTTCTTCTGTCTTGACCAAGGGATCATAGCAGATCCTAAACTGAAGCAGTATCCGGAAGTACTCTTCATATCCACTGGGCTTCCTTCCCAGTCAACATTTTCATACCCATGCAAAGATAAACCACCAGTGGATGTATATCTTATACCATAAGTAATGGTTCCTCTGTGATATCTCAAGATGTGATTTTCTACCACCCAGTGTCTCTGTCTCGATTCAGTCATGAACTGACTCATTGCAATCACTGCATAGCATATATCTGGTCTAGTGGGGATCATGTACATCAATGATCCAATCAATTTCCTATACATGGTGGGATCCACCAAATCTGAACATGTATCAGAATCATGCAGCTTCCTCGGTTTGGTAATCATCGGAGTAGACATGGATTTGCAATCCATCATACCAAACCTCTTGAGTACATCCATTGTGTACTTTCCTTGTGCCCAAAATATCTCACCCTATCTTTGCCATAATTCCAATCCTAGGAAGTAATGATTCAAGCCTAAGTCTTTCATCTTGAATTATGAGGTTAGATCCCTCTTACACTAGGCTATTATCGCTTCATCTCCTGTTAGAAAGAGATCATCAACATACACGATTAGTATAATAGGTTTGTTACCTTTTACCTTGAAGTACAAATTTGCATCACCATCACTTTTTTGAAATCCCATGCTTTTAAGAAAGCCATCAATCTTGTCATACCAAACTCTGGGAGCTTGCTTAAGACCATACAAGGCCTTCCTTAGCTTTCACACATGAGTGCCTTTGTTATGTAGTACAAAACCATATATTTGTTCCAAAAATAAATCATGTTCAATCTTTCCTTTCAATAATGTTGTTTTTACATACATCTGATGTATCTTCCAACCAAGAACGGAGGCTAAAGCAATAATAATTTGAATGGAGGTATACCTGGCTACAAGGGAAAAAGTCTATTCGTAATCAATTCCTTCTTTATGAGTGAAGCCTCTGGATACAAATCTTTCTTTGAAATTTTCCACACTTCCATCAGTTGCATGTTTGATCTTATACGTCCATTTGGAAGAAACCACTGATTTGTCTTTTGGCCTCGGCACAATGTCCCAAACATTTTTCTTTATAATAGACCTGTATTCCTCAAGCATTTCATCCTTCCATACTTGTAATTTATCTGTTTCTTCAAATGAAGAAGTTTTGGCATCACTAATTCTACTCATCAGTGCAACATAGCCTCCAAACCTATGGGTCCTCTTCCTTTGCCTAAAATTTCTTTGGGAGGAGCTATCCTTTCTTCTTCCTGCACCATTTCTTTAAGCCACCCTGGCTTCCTTTTGGCTAGAGGTTCTTTAAGAGTTCTTTCTAACACTTCAACAGGTTCTAGGGGCTCATTACTTGGCCCTTCATGAGGTTCCTCCTTCTGATCATCTGACTCTTCATTTTTAGAAGAGGGTGAAGCTGGATGAACTGCTTCTAATTCTTGTTGAAGCTCTCTGGTTTTATTAAATGCGACTTCCTCATGGAAAGTTACATCTCTTATTACCTCTATTTGTCTCTGACCTAGTACATAAATCCTGTAAGCCTTGGAGTTCTCACTGTACCCCACAAAAACCCCTTTCTTTCCCGAGGGTTCCATCTTTGTCCTCTTTTCCTTAGGGACATGAATAAACACATGACACCCAAATATTCTTAGATGCTCTACTTCAAGTTTGATCCCTAAGAAGACCTCTTCAGGAGTCTTGTCCTTCAAGATAGCATGTGGACACCTGTTCTGAATATACACGACAGTGGAGGTAGATTCTACCCATAAAGAATTTGGCAGATCCTGGTCAAACATCATTGCTTTCACTGTCTCACAAATAGTCATGTTTTTCCTCTCAACAACTCCATTTTGTTGAGGGTTATATGGCACAATAAACTGTCTCTTGATTCCTGGTGACTTGCAGAAATCCTCAAAAAGGAGAGATTCAAACTCTCCTCCATTGTCTATTCTAAGGATTCTGATGTGTTTCCTTGACTGATTTTCAATAAATGATTTATACTCTTTTAATTTATCAAATGTGTCACTTTTATATTTAAGGAAATATATCCAACATTTTCTTGAGTAATCATCAATAAAAATGACATAATACAAATAATCACTAAGTAAGGGAGATGGCATGGGACCACATACATCAGAATGAACTAGATCTAAGATGCTCTGAGCTTTGTTGTCACTACTAGGAAATGATTTCTTTATATTTTTACCTAGCATGCATCCCTTACAAATTTCATTTTTACTAAGAGAAATAGAGGGCATGCCACATACCATATTTTGTAGATATGGAAGAGCTTTGTAATGAAGATGTCCAAGTCTTCTATGCCACAACTCGCTGGATCTAGTCATATCATGATGCTTGAACTGACTGTCATGACATGACATACAATCCTCCATACAAGTTCCAATGGGTTCTGTTGTACTTAAGTAGCTACCTTTATCCCATAGTAGTGTGTTCCTATCCTTGAAGATCAACAATATCCCTTGTCCTCAAGGGTTTAAATTGATAGTAGATTCTTCTTGAGCCCTGGAACATATAATATTTCATCAACATGAAGTCTAGCCCCAGATTCCAATCTGAAGGAGATAGAGCCTACTCCCTCTATCTTGTAACATTTTTCATCCCCAATATTGACTTGCTCTGCAAAAGATTTTGACTTGAAATCTGAGAAGATCTCCTTGTACCCTATCATGTGCTTTGACGCACCACTATCTACTAACCAAGTTTTTGGCTCCATGAAAACTGAACTGGATAAGGTAGAAACCAAGTAATATTTTTTTCTATTTTCTTTTTCATTAGAATGAATTTTCTGATTTCTTTTGGATTCATCATCCTCAGCAGTTGAGGCATGATGTTTCCCTTTCCTAGGATATTTCTTTCTAAACCAACAATCTTTATA
>JASDQU011401823.1:118962-132482 GCA_032191745.1 Picea mariana
TATATAATTTGCAATATTAGGAATATCATTTGTTTCTAGCTCATAGGAATTTTATATTCAACCTAACTTTTGCTAGATGCCTTGAATTTTTCTCATGGATCACAAGGCTTGACTAGGATCATAGAGGTTGTACGTTCCCCCTTGAATTTTTCACTAGTCTGTCTATGCTCACAGAGGTTGTACGTTCCCCCTGAATTTTTCACTAGACTGTCTATGCTCACAGATGTTGTACGTTCCCCCTGACTTACATAGAATCTCATGCGTCCTGACTTTTGATTTGACTCACAGAGGTTGTACGTTCCCTATGGATTTTTTCAATACCTCACAAGACTGGTTGATTCTCCAAATATCCCTGGCTAGCCTCAGGGTGGCCCATATGGCCTCTCGTTGGAGAATGACTGTCGATGCTGCCAAATTTAACAGATTGTAGGGAGTAGTGAGCTCCCTCCTAATCCTGACCTCTCTATAGAATTCCTTGAAATCATGTGAGGTGTACTCTCCCGCTTAGTGAGGAGGTTGATGTTGGTTCACACACATATGAGTGAATGATGTCCAAAACTTATTTTTTCTTTACACGCTTCCTTTAGAATTTGTACTTGGTGAAACCACCTGTCTCACAACTTGATGGAGTCATTTTCTCCATGTTTTCAACTTTCACTCTAGCTCCTTCTCAAAGCTATCACCTGTGACCTACTCGGAACAAGAAAAACAAGAGAAAAAGTATTTCCAATAACATTTTCGTAAGAACATATCTATCGTAACAAGGATCATAGAATTACCAAGGTGACATGATTGAGAACAATAAATATCTCCTAGAGGAGATATTAGTTCATTTTGTGAATAAGTGAAACAAGCATCTATATCAATAGTACTTACATGCATCCAAGTATACCTAGCAATAATATATCCTTTCAAAGTTTGTTGTCACAACTATAGCAACTATCAAACTTGATATGTGCACATATTAACAATTTGACCATACAAACTCAAAACCTAGAGCCTCAACTATTTGTTCCTCTGAATGTACTGAATCCAAGATTATTTCTTGGACAAGGTCTCTTGTACATTCCCTGCAAAAGACACTCATGCTTTTGCTGGATGATATAACATGAAAAGCATATACAAGTGCATACCTTTGAAATTTACAACATCGTTCAACTTGTCTTATAATCTGAAACTAGACATTGTCTTGATAAGAACAAGTTAGAAACTGAATCAAAAAGGTTTAATGATTAGAACAAGCTATATGTTATAACAATATTTGCCTCACCATGCTATCTTGCACAGAGGGATTTTTTCCATTTCCCTATGCAGACTTGTCATCCCTTTTTGATGAATCTGTAGCTAAAAATACATATTTTTCCACATATATGTGCCCTATCCACTATAAATCATGCGTATACGTAGGCTACTCCAATATAGCCCGCACACATAGGGATTTGTTTCAGAAAGTAAAAAAATGAAGTTGAGTTTCCATGTCACGATATGAGATCTTTGATCCTTGGCCTTCCATATACTGGAAATGTTTCAACTCAGCCCTTCAGTTGCATTTTGAAGTCTATAAAAGCACAATTCTGAGCTATGGAAAAGAGGAGAAAGCATTCAACTTTAAGAGCAAAGTTACTCTGGAGAAATTACTTCATATTGAGTCTGCATCCCTTTGTCCCTCAAGTCTGAACACAGTGTTCATCCCCCAATCTCTTTCCCTATTATTGAGAGAACCTCATTGTATCTTTTCTATGAGCTTGCCTTTGGTGGAGGATTGAAGTGGTGGAGGCCCAGTTGGAAGGAACTTGGTTTCTTGGTTTCGAGCCGCACTGACACAGAAGTTTGTGTTTCTTGTTGTATCACTGCTTGACAGATTCTGTTCACTCTGGGTCTGAGTTTTCATCCTTTTTCCCTTTCCTGGAGTTGTTTTAAAGCATGTATGCACCATTTTCCTTGACAGTCACATATACACGCATGTTGTTTCACTTCAAGCGGCGTATATACATACTTTTATCCTGAACAGTCGCGTATAACACTTTCCCTTTCTTGTTTGCTTGGTTTAGTGACTACTGGGCGAGATTTGATGATTGTTGAGCCTTCTTAGGTCTCTGTAGTGCCTGTTGAGATTCTCTAGGTCGACAGGAAGCCTGTTTGGAGTTGAATTTTTGGGTGTAGTCTTTCTCTTTGTTTTTCATTTTTTGATTTTCCCTTGTACTCTGGGTTGTTTGCTTGGCTGCTTGGTATTCTGCTTGAGTTATTGCTTTTATACACAATAGAATTTTATATATCAGTCCATGCATTTTCTTTTTTTAGTATATTGAAAATACAAAAAAAAAATAGGCATTTTACATTGCTTGGTATTTTTGTCTTTTGAATCTTTATCATTAGCTTAGTGCATTTAGTGAAAGATTTCATTTTACTTCTGAAATGCAGAGTTGAAATTGAAAATTGCATTGTTTTTATACGCATATCATTCATTGAAAAAGTTAAACTTTGCATTATATTCATATTTATTTTCTTGCAGAGTCATAACATCATGAGTTTCACTTCCATACCTTTTTGAGTAATCACGGCCAATAAAATTTACGCTTTAGATTAAAATTGATTAGTCACAATTTTATTTTTTAGGGTGCACAAACTAGTCTAGGATTTAGTGCCTTGCAATAGGATTTTGTGAGTAAAATTCTACAAGGCAATTAAATCAACATATGTGTCAGAGACAGGGAGTTGAGAAGTCCATTGTATAATTGGTAATATCAGGAGGCTCCGTTCACACCGGAGTTAATCAGGAGGTCGTGCGAAGTTAGTTGAAGGGATAACCCCCGGATACTCACCTAGCGTCAAAGATATTTCTGTGGATTTATTCGTATTTGGGGATCTTGCTAGTAAACATACCTCTATGAGAGGCGGTGATTTCAAGATTTTGGGTTTTCTACCCTGCCCATACGGTAATCCAGACTTACGACTGCTCGCCTGTGGATCGATTATACAATGGTTTATTAGTTTCTTGAATTAGGTATCTCATAGGTTACTTGCAGGGGTTATTTTGCTTGTACCCTGGGTTAGATAGGTGTTGGACAACACACAACCTTTATGGAGGATTACCTCTCTGGGGGGATTTGACCGACTGGTTGTTAAGCCGATGAGGGCCCCTATAATTGATTATGTTACCTCCAAAATTTAGTCAGGATTCTCAAGTCTCTCTTGGACGAGGCATACCTTCTTTAGCGAGAGAGGCCACTGAACCACTTTAGCCCGTTTGCATGCATATTCGTCGTTTGACTTTTTGGTATGATCTTTGACTACTAGTTGACCTTAGGAGTCTATTTTGGGTTTCATCATCTTGGATAGTGGAGTTTCTTTTTCTCCCTCATTCACTACTACCCACCCCGTGATTCTTGCTCATTTCATGGGGACGAACCCTTCCGCTTTTTACAATGGTATGGAGAACTACAATGCTCAGTTCGTACCTTAGGTCTCTAGTCATTTTTCTGTTGATATGCCTTCCCCCATGCAATCCTCTTCCTGGCCCACATATATGAATCCTAGCATTGGATTTGGGGGCACCATGGCTCTGATGCCTAATTCTTCATTTGATATGAGTCGTATCCCCGTGGGAGGTTGGAACCTTCCCCCTTATGGATCTAGTACTAGCTATTCTCTTTCAGGAGCCAATACTTAGATGGGTGCTTATTTCAATTATTACACCCCAACCATGTACCTTTCGTCTGCCATGTCGGTTCCTTTGAACACTTTTTCCATGATAGGTCCTCAAGTACCCCCAAGTATTTCATATGGGGAGAATCAATTTTACGGTTCGAGCTACCCTCTTTATGGGACCTCTTCACAAGGGGGAAACATATATCCTCACTTGAATAATTCTTATCCTACCTTAGTCTCTTCATAGACCTCAGTGACGATACCCATCCAAACCTCTTCGGACCATTTTGACGTAAACCACCACCATTCTGGGTAGGGACAAGGGGTACACCAGGCTTCTTTCTGGCCTACAATGTTTCAGAACCAATCTTTCCCTGGACCTTGGAATCAAATTCTGCAATCTATCGCTAGCCCAATCACTGTTAGTCACACTGGTGCTCCATCACCAACCTCTTCTTGTCATGTCAGAGATGGGTCAACATTTTCTACAAATTATGTCAACAACTCACACCGAACCTCTACCAATTATGTTGGGGGCACCATCCTTTTCAATCTGAATCATAGTCACGTCATGTCTCCAACCTATATTCATCATATAGGAGAAGACTCTCTTACCCCTTCCATTCATGTCGAGAGTGTGTCACTAGTCGTTGTAGACGACGCTGGGAGCATAGAGAAGACTAGACGTCTCAGACGTAAGACTAAATTCCTTTGCAGGACTTGTGAAGGAAGCCACCTTACTCGCTTGTGTCCAGCTACTATGAAGATACCAAAAGCATGGGGATCACCCAAGAGCCCTTCAGATTATGAGGCATCCCTGGTTTCTCCTCACACTACTTCTCCTTTGATCAACTTGGTGGTCCCACCACCGCGATCCCCTCCCGACCTCACCCCCTTTGTCAAGGGTGAGGTGTCTCTTGTCCCTGTTACTATACATCCTCTTCAACCTATAATTGAAGAAGTGGTCACACCAGTGCAATCTCTGGTCAATCCTACTGAGGAGAGTAATGTGTCCTTTAGTTACATCATCAACATTCCTAATCCTACTCCTTCTGAACAAGATAAATTTATTCTTCCCCCGAATTCTCTCTCTCCAAGTCCTGATGAGGTTCCCTTTGATTGGGAACACCTAATGGGGAATCCCATACCCCCACCTATGTCTTTTCCATCAAGAGACATTATTCAAACCATCACAGAGACTATATACTCCGTTATCACTTTCTCCTCCTTGACTTGGAGAGATTTGGGTTTTCCCAAGATTTTGTTAGCTATCCGTAAGGTACTGACCTTCCGTAGATGACTGGTATGGGAGCCTTGGCCTCCTCCCTTACATGTTGATTAGAACAAAAAAAATGAGTCTTAGTTAAGCTCTTTTTTGACTTGTCTAAAAAACCAAAAAGATTACCGAGTGATTTGTCCCTTTCACACTTGTTAAATTGGATTTGAAAGGTCATGAGTCTTAGTTAATCTCTTTTCCAACTCGTTACAAAAAATAGAAAAGATCGCCGAGCCAACTTGTCTTTTTCACTCTCGTAAATTAGATTTGAAAAGACGTCTATTTGGCACAAGTTTACCCCTTTTTCACACCAAATAGACTAAAAGACATAAAAAATGACATTTTGGCGTTAAATTGTGATTGCATCTCATGCCCTTGCTTGCAGTATTAAGCCTTTAGCCTTTAGCCAGTTCTCGCTTTGCGTTATAAACCATTGCCTAAGCAGTTTTTTGCATCCTCAACCAAGAAGAGCCTTGTTTATATCCTTCGCAATTTGACACCCTATACCCTGGAGGAAACATCACCCCGAGTGTCCATCTCCCGCATGCATTTCCTTTCATTGAGCATAGGTACGTTCCATTGCTGGAACTATTTTTGCTTACTTGCAACACTTGTTTCCTCTTCTGTATCATAGCATTCATTTGTTATGAAAAAAAAAAAAAAACGGGTGGGAAGGGAGTATTATATTATATTTGGCAGCAATCGTGTCGTCTTTGAACAAAACACAAAGTTATTGAGTCCTTGCATCATCATAATTTTGGGTTTAGCATGGTCTTAGGAAGCTGATCTCGTTATAGAGTTTTCTCTACCGACTGGTTACTCTTCCAATCCCCATAGAGAACATTATCAATGCCTCTTGCATCTCATAGTTATATCATTGGGTCTATGCTACCAGAGTCTACCATATGTCTCATGCTCTTGTTCACAGGAATTCTATCAACCTGTGTCGGCCACTCCTAAGAAATATTGACTTTGCATGTCTGTCATACCCTTAGTTTGTCTCAGAATCACATGATACTATGGTCTTATCATGCACCCTGGCCCTACTTTCATCATTGGTAGGTCACCTTGAGCCCAACAATCGACATTTCATCATTGGTCATTGATTGGGTGGTTTCCCTTTTGTTCGATGTCAAGACATCTATTCACACTTTGGGATCCGTGAAGTGTCTTGGATTCCCTTATCCTTATTGGTGGTTTCCTCTCCTTTGTTAGAAGTTTTCATCATTGGCTGTTATTCAGAGGGTCTTTTTCATGTGCCACTTTCATTTAGCACACATAAAATACACACAGGGTCATTGGTTTGTGAACATGTTCTTCATCCGATCTCCACCAAATTATGAAGCTCCTGCTTTGTTCCTCGTGCTGACTAATGAGAGAGGCCTTAATGCTCTCCTTTTAGCGAGTCTCTTTCCATCGACTTCATCTCATTTATTTTGGATATGGGACCTAGATTTTTATGAGTACCTTGAGACTTGTAGTCATTAGTGGTAGGTTCTCTCACCATTGACATATGAGAATACATCAATGTCTCCTGATCAATGGATTCATCAAGTGTTCAACACCGATTCCTTTATTCACACTTATAGGAATGTACTTGGTGCTTTGATACCTACTTTCATTATTGGTAGGTTGTCTCGCATTTGTTAACGGTATACCTCAATGACTGATAATCAAATGATGTCTCATTGTGTTCGACCCCAACTCCTTTATTTACATGATGTAGACTTGCACCCTTGGAAGATAGTGTAGAAGACTTGAAGACATCACTATGTGACCATAGCTTTCCTGAGATGTTGCTTCCTTTTCATTTGACCAGTACTTATATGACTTCAGTGATCATGGGAGATCAGATTGTACTCCATGGTATACAATTATCTTCAGATTGGTTTTGAGACTGGTTTCACTGGGCCTTGTTCATGACTATACGCGCCCTATCCATGTAACCATAGCTAAACAGATTTCCCCAGACCTTGGAATCAAATGCCACAATCTATCACTAGCCCAGTCACTGTTAGTCACACTGGTGCTCCATCACCAACCTCTACCAATCATGTCAGAGATGGGTCAACATTTTCTACAAATTATGTCGACAGCTCGCACCCAACCTCTACCAATTATGTTGGGGGCACCATCCTTTTCAATCCGAATCATAGCCATGTCACGTCTCCAACCTCTATTCATCACATAGGAGAAGACTCTCTTACCCCTACCAGTCACGTCGAGAACGTGTCACCAACCGCTGTAGACAACACTGGAAGCATAGAGAAGCCTAGACGTCTCAGATGTAAGCCTAAATTCCTTTGCAGGACTTGTGAAGGAAGCCACCTTACTCACTTGTGTCCATCTACTGCCAAGATACCAGAAGTGTGGGGATCACCTAAGAGGCCTTCAGATTATGAGGCATCCTTAGTTTCTCCTCACACTACTTCTACTTTGATCAACTTGGTGGTCCCACCACCGCGATCCCCTCCCGACCTAACCCACTTTGTCGAGGGTGAGGCGTCTCTTGTCCCCATTAATATACATCCTCTTCAACCTATAATTGAAGAAGTGGTCACACCAGTGCAATCTCTGGTCAATCCTACTGAAGAGAGTAATCTGTCCTTCAGTTATATCATCAACATTCCTAATCCTAATCCTTCTGAACAAGAGAAATTTATTCTTCCCCTGAATTCTCTCTCTCCAAGTCCTGACGAGGTTCCCTTCGATTGGGATGACCTGATGGGGCATCCCATATCCCCACCTATGTCTTTTCCATCAAGAGACATTATTCAAACCATCACAGAGACTATATACTCTATTATCACTTTCTCCTCCTCGACTTGGAGAGCTTTGGGTTTTCCCAAGCTTTTGTCAGCTATCTGTAAGATATTAACCTTACGCAGAAGACCGGTACAGGAGCCTTGGCCTCCTCCCTTACATGTTGATTAGAACAACAAAAATGAATCNTTGAAAGGTCATGAGTCTTAGTTAATCTCTTTTCCAACTCGTTACCAAAAATAGAAAAGATCACTGAGTGAACTTGTCTTTTTCACGCTCGTAAATTGGATTTGAAAATATGTCTATTTTGGCATGTAACTAGAGCTAAACAGATTTTGGCATGTAACCGCATTTGTATTTGCCTATTTATGGCCACAGAAACTTATTTGGTATATTGTTCACATGGATATGCAGTGTATTCTTGGCAGCCATGTATGCAAAGTCAGTACATAATGTAATGAGATATTGAGTTTGTCCAGCTAGTTCTCTACCACTCCACTCCTGGGTTATTTATAATGTATTTCGTCCATCGCAGATACTCCTCTGACCTCACACATTAGGGGGCATCTGTTATAGCAAGATTTTCCTCACCATTGCTATATTGCACAAAGGGCCTTTTCCCATTTCCCTATGCAAACTTTCCATCCCTTTTTGATGAATCTAGAGCTAAAAATACATATTTTTCTGCATATACGTGCCCTATTCACTATACATCATGCGTATACGCAGGCTTCTCCACTACAGCCCGTGTACATCAGGATTTGTGCCAGAAAATACAAAAATGAAGTTGGGTTTCCATGTCACAATGGGATATCTTTGATCCTTGGCCTTCCATATACTGGAAACGTTCTGACTCGACCCTTCAGTTGCATTTTGAAGGCTATAAAATCACAATTCTGAGCTATGGAAAAGAGGAGAAAGCATTCAACTTTAAGAGCAAAGTTACTATGGAGAAATTACTTCATATTGAGTCTACATCCCTTTGTCCCTCAAGTCTGAACACAGTGTTCAACCTCCAAGCTCTTTCCCTATTGTTGATAGAACCTCATTGTCTCTTTTCTATATGCTTTCCTTTGGTGGAGGATTGAAGTGGTGGAGGCCCAGTTGGAAGGAACTTGGTTTCTTGGTTTCAAACCGTGCCGACACGGAAGTCTGTAATATTGTCACTTTTGCTGATCATTTATTAATAGAAATACTCCTTTCCCATCCTATTGGTATCGTGCAAATATATGATTACTATCCATGGGCATGTTTGTAATGTTTGTTAATGGATTATGCTATTTAATGTGATAACCCCTTTATATTATCACTATATACTTGCTCTGCTTGTTTTTTGAGAACTTGTTACAGGTATAAAGCTTTAGGTCAAATTGCTCAACAGTGGAACATCATCGAACGTTGGATAGAGGTAGGCCTTTTTCCTATCTTGCACATTAGTTTATATAGCGTACGTTGGAATTGAGTTGATTTCTGTAGTCATACCTGTCTATTGTGGTTTACCTCTGCCATAGAGACTTTTTCCCTCGTAACACTAGAAACCCTGAAATTTCAACTTTGACCACGAAATCAATTTTGACCAAAAGTAAACCTTTGAATTTCACTAGTCAACCTTTGGATTTGAATTTAGCCATTCAACCTTTAACTTTGACTTTGACCAAAAACTCAAACTTGACATTTTTTATTATTGAGAGTACCAACATGTGCCCTAGGCTAAGGTGCACTAGAATGTCCAATAATTATGCCAAATGTATCACTTGAAGTGCCCAAAAGGTTAGGTTAGGGTTTGTTGCAACTGCACAATCAAAAACCCTAGATGCAGTTGCAACCGGTGCCACAAAGAGATTAACAAAGAACTTCCATGCTACCTTCCAGTGGTTAGACTATATTGAAGGTGGTTTGGGCCCATAACCTGTTAAAATATTCGATGTGCTCATTTTACCATAGACAATATCACTATACCCAACCATAGGCACACAACCACGCTCGAGCACCATAACCTTTTCTAGATAGAATGATTCCGCAAGCAACACTAGAACAAAAATATAACCAAGAGATCGCATTTTCTCCAAAGATATCTCACCAAACAGAAAGTCTCAAAGCCACATAACAAGAATAATAGCCAGTTGCAGTAGTTGTAGTTGCACTTAACAAGAATACCACCAATAAATATCACTAAGAACACCACTAAGAGATACTAGAAAGTAGGGAGAAAATCTTAGGCTATATGGTGTTAGAGAGAGAGACCAAGACACACTCCAAAGTATCCACCTTCCTATCTTGGAGCTGCAGCTCCAAACTTGTGATATCCTTGACTGAGAGAGTGAGTGAAGTGAGTGTGTACAAATGAGCTATATCATCTCTTATTTATAGTGGTTCTTGTCACTTTTCTAGGCCAACTTGTCCTTTTAGAATCTAATACTTTAATATTAATTATTTTACTAAGACGAATTGTCTTCTAGGGTTTCTACACATCTATTTAGGGTTTCTCTTGCTTCTAGAATATTCTATTCTAGCCAAATGTTATACATGGAGGTTAATACCTCCCACAATTACCATAATATCAACAAGATGCACCTAAGGATCATAAATGATTGGAAGGTTTGTAGGATTAATGTCCAAATGGAATCAGGAGTCTAATCGTAGATTTTGTATGTTGAAGGATATCAAGATAAATAAATTGGATTTTTAATTGTAGTAACCTCTTTATATTAAATTGTTGTTTGTTTCTGAAGTGATAAAATGATGGCATTTACTTTGTAATTTTGAATGGGATTGTAGTAAATAATGGTATGGTCCATAATTAGTAATGAGATTTTCATTCATCCCAATAATGGCAGATCCAATAATCTAGTATTTGACCTCTTCCTATTAGTGCTAATTTACAAAAATGATGGTCCAGGTTCACTATTGATCAAGAGATTGCAACTTTCCTTTTTTCATGTAGAATATTGTCCAAGGCTTGGGAAGAGTCACATATTGCAAACAACTTGGAGAGTTATAGTATGAATACGTTTCATAAGTTTCCTTCCCTCCATTTCATAAAATTGAAGGTTCCATTGTCAAAGAGAGAAAATATGGAGATGGCAATATACACACTGATAATAAGGTCTTCTCTAGTTGCCTTAAGGGTTATGATGATCAACCATCCCTCTCGTCCATCAGGGAGATCTTAATTTGTTCCTACATATTATGGAGATTACATATTTCCAAGAAAATATAAATTAATTTATCTTTTAGGACAAAGTGATCTTAGTTTCATAAAAAGAGTTCTTCCCTTATTGGAGATGAAATTTTTGGAAAAATAAAATAGTAACAGTGTGTTGATGTATTTAATGAACAAATAGATGTATGTTTATACGTATTCTAAACAAAGGAAGCTCAAATCCATTATATTTGTGGGTCATTCCTTAGGAGGGGTCATCACAACTGGAAAAGAGGCTGAGGCGACGTTTTCCTTTTTGTATAACATTTGGAAGTCCTTTAGTGGGGGATGTAGGACTTGTTGATGCAGTTGGCTATGAAAACTGGGAAGGAAACTTCTATTATGTGATTTAAAACCATGATATTGTTCATCTAATGCTCCTTGCACCATTTGAGTCAATCACTCAACCCTTCATTGCTATTTTTCCTTAATGGCAAGGCATAATGGCTAATGGCAGTAAAATTATACTTGATTCTTTTATTCAATATGCTTGTAGGACTCTTATTAATAATGTCTTGTAGTATACTTACACGGTAACAAACTATGGGTCTAATTATCCAAGGTGGTTAGATGAAGTTGTCAAGAGAAGTCCACACAGACCTTTTGTCACTTATATGTTTTTTTTAGGTGAGGGTGCAACTTGTATTGATAATTCTAAGACAGTTTTGAAGATTCTTCATTTGACAATGAAAATCCTCGAAAAACCTTATGATAATATCGTACAAGACTATTTTTTAGAGCATATAGAGTATGGTTCTATTTTGAATCATGTCATAGAAAATTCCATAAGTGGGATAAGAACTACAAAACCTGATTCAAAATATTCTTACAAGATGGGAATATCATTGCAGTTGGAAGCCATCGGTGTTGGTGTTCAGGTAATAATAAATTCTTTGTTAAAATAAATTTTGAAAAAACAAAATCAATATTACAGTTAGTTTGTTGATTAAGGTTGGTTGTCATTGACGTCAACCCTTGAAGAAATCCCCATAGCACAAAGGTTGGGTAATGGACCCAAGATTGTTTGATGTAAATATGACTCGTTATTGTCTTTTCATGGTTGAAAATAATTAGAAATGGATGAACTCCAAAGTGGTCCCCTTATGGTGAAAGCCGTCATGGGAAGACGCTTTGCTGATTGAGTTATCCTAGAAGTATGGTTAGAGAACCCATGCTTTTTTGTGGAATAATGAGATGAAGGTCAATGAATTTTTCATTGAAACTATCCTAGATGGATATTGCTTGCCATGACATTTCTGGTGGTATGTGGAATGTCACATAACTCCTCACGGTTAGAGAGTTATGGCCATTAGAAGTTGGAGAACTCGGGTTTGGGTAATGGAACCAAGTTTGTTTGATGAATAATGGTATGAGTTTTTATATATTTTAAGGTAATACTATTCTATATGGATGGTACATGTCATTCCATTTTTGGTGGTATGTGGAACGTCACATAAATCCTCACGGTTTGAGAGTTATGGCCTTACGAAGTTGGAGGACCCTCTTATGTCATCTAGAAGCCCCAAAAGGTCAAAGTAGTCAAAGTGGTTTAAGATATTTTAGAAGGTAAATAATAAAGTGAATTGATGAGTGTACTATAATTCAAAGTGAATACAAATTAAATTATTTAAATAATAAATTTAATGGAGAAATTAGAAGTGAGTTAACCCTAAAATAAGGAAAGTGGGCAAAGTGACCTAGAATATGTTTTTAAGGAAGCTACTTGGAGAGTATAAATAAGAGGCAAGGATATCTCATTTAAGAAACACTTGAGAATATTGAATAACTATAGGTTTCTAAGGTAACCAAAGGATATCTAAGCCAAATTTATGAGGGAAGGTGAAGCAAAGAAGGCTGGAATTCAAGGAAGGATAAATTCTTTTTATGATGCTTTCTAAGGTATGTTATTTACAGGTCATCTCATCATTTCAAAATAACTTTTTTTCTATAATGATTCAGACTGTGAAATTTCTATTCCATTTAGGAAACATATCCAAGTATCTGTGGTAAGAAAATCATCTTGTGGGTCGTTGTATTTTTGGAGTTACACTTCGTGGAAAATAGGGTTTGTGGCTAGTCCTGAAACTAGTCAACAACAGGTGTTTCGGGTAAAAACGTCGTAACATATTCATAAAATATCCAAATTCAGTAAGACAAAATTTTTTGGTTATATTACAGTATTTATTATGTTGTGTAACAGTTTCAGATCTATTCAACAAAAATTTCGCGTGGGGCACACTCTACAAGGTCGCTCTCTAGAATAAGCCAGAATTCAACAAGGTATGCCATTTTTGCTATAAATACTTTTATAAGAGGTTCCAAGTAATGACACCTGGAGGAATTGCATAAAAAACATGGAAGAACATTGTGTATCATTTTCATATCTTTATTCATTATAGGTACAAAGTTATAATTATTTCAAGTTAGGGTTGTTGACTAATCCAAAGCTAGTCATGTGAGACTAAATAAAAGTTTGATGTAAATGCTAGTCTCTTGTTGTTTAAAGTTAAGGAAGGTTTGCAGGTATGTGATCATATACACTAGGTCTATTACAGAGTTATAAGTCATATTTGGATGATGAAATTGATGAGGGATTTTGGTTGAGGTACAAGTTGGGTACATGGTTGAGAC
>JASDQU011401824.1:30980-44191 GCA_032191745.1 Picea mariana
TCTGTGATTCATGATTGGGACTCTATAACTACCAATTCTCAAGTATGGATGCATCATCTTATCCATAAACGGAGTAATCTCCAAATTTTCTTGACCTTCTGCTCTCTGTAAAAGCATTTCGGTGTCCACAAAATTGAGGTACATGGACAAATCTACATCCAGTGAAACTGGTTATTCTAGAAACATGGTAGATTTTCCTACGAGTAAGGAGGAAAGGGTAATCGCACATATAATAGAGACTAAGTTACACACAGAACCTGCTACAGACTCAAAATTGGAATTCGGGCTAAATCCCATTATGAGGGATCTAGTCATCAATAGGGGAGTTGTTAAGAAGAAATGGAGCAACCAACAGAAGAAAGAAACCATAGCTAAAATGGATGAAAGCGTTGGAGAGGATCAACCAGTCTGGTTAGATACTCTAAAGGAGGAGATCGCTAAGCTAAAATGAGTCCTCAAATAAAATTAAGTACATTTCAGCAAATTTTGGACAGCTGGTAGTAGAGGAAAGGGGCTCCAGGGATGATAGACCTATTCTTAAACCGTCTCTTTAAAATAGGGTAAATGTTCTTTTAAATCATTCTCTTTTTGTAACTTATCTCTACTTTTAGAAATATGTGGAGGTCCGAGCGTTTCAAATTCTACAAATAATTCTTCTATATATATTATTATCTCGAGGAAGAAAGAAAAGGGGGAAAGGAACCTGCCCTCTGTGCAGGAGGACGTTTTGTAATTTTGGGATTAAAAAGAATATATAAAAGCAAAAATGGATTTTGGACTGTTTATGAAATATTCTGACTAGTGGTGATATGAATCTTGTTTTCTTTCATAGTATGTGTTTCTTGTAATCTTATATTTCACTTTCATCTATCTGAATCAGAGGAATATAAAACCTAGAATTCATCTCTGAGATGATCTCGGCTTAGCAATTTAGACTATATTTATTTCTTCTCAAACCAACTATGAATTCATTTTAAATAATGCTCTGATGCGGTTGTGTGTTTCTTTTTCCTCTAATACCATGCAAATTTTATATTAAACTCAAACTCATCGGCTTAATTAGCCTTCTTCTCTTGATAACTCAATGTTTTGACAATGCATGGTTCATTCCAGACTCCATAGCCCAAATTTCATCTTTTTTCCTCCAGTCATTCAACAACAAACCCCAAAACAACCAAATATAGCCAATGTTTTCTATATATATACCCAGTGACATGAGAAATCCATCAAAAACGCACTGCAAAAAGGTGACGTTCAAATGATATAAAACGTCGTGGAAATTCATTGGTTTTTGTTGTTCTTCACCCTCCAAACAACTTCGCGCACACAAATTTCAGTCTGTGCACCCATATTTTCCATGTGCTACAATCCTCACAAGGTAAATCGTGCTTCGTGCACTTTAAAACCACTGTGTATCACTTCTTTGTCGCGCTAATAACTTGTGCGCACTTTTGTGTCGCGCGCCGATATCTACCGTGCGCAGTTTTTCAAGCGCATCTCACTCGATGTGTTGCACCATGCCATAGTTTAGTATGTCTCTGTTGCGCATTAAAACTTTGCACGCACCACTAACTAAGTTGTCACGTGTCAACATTTACCCACATTGCCTGCACGCCAACCAAAATCCCTTGTGCTCTGCCAATACTACAGACACCATGTGCGCCATTATTATGTGTGTGTACGTTGCGTGCACTAGCTTATGTGTGTGCACTCTGCGCAATGCTAAATTTAGTGTGCGCACCCACACACCAATATTTTCCCGCGCAGTGTCAAAATTTTCCGTCCGCACCCTCACACCATATTTTTCCGCGTGGTACTAAATTTTTAACGCGCGCATCAACATGCCAATACCTTGTCGCGCAGTGCCAAATTTTACCTATTGCGGTATTTTCACTGCGCCACATGAATTTTTGGTGTGCCCAACTGCGCACATTCATCTTTATGCGCATCGATTCCTTGTGAATTCTGTTGCAAAAATTGGGGCTTTTTTCCCAATTCACCATAAACATTTTGCAACTATGAAATTCGTTCAATTTCACCCCTATAACACCAGATCAATCTCTGTAACATCATATCACTGTGGATTGACATTTCTGGAACAAATTTCCCCTAAATCAATTCCCAAATTGAGAATTTTATTTACTAATCTCACTCCAACTGTCACGGCTTCATTGTAACTTCAAATTCGACCAATTCCAGGTTCGAATTTGCTAGAACAGATATTAAAACAATAATATCTCACCACTTGGACAAATTTCTCCATTTTCTCACGAATTTATCAACTGAAATTGGGGCTTTTCCCAATTTTTGTACCATATTGTAGCTGGACGTTCTGCAACTCAAAATTTGACCACTTCGAAATAAAACCTCTGTGAAATTTCACTTCAACTCGACTTGCTCGACCCATTCAGCCTCAATGTTGAAACCGAAGCTCTGATACCAATTTGTAACATCCCCAGCCACCCATAGGCCAGGAAATTCCACTCCAGAACATTCTTTCATGCTCTGATACCAATTTGTAACATCCCCATCCACCCACAAGCCGGGAAATGCCACTCCAGAACATTATTTCATGCTCTGATACCAATTTGTAACATCCCCAACCACCCACAGGCCAAGAAATGCCACTCCAGAACATTCTTTCATGCTCTGATACCAATTTGTAATGTTCCCAACCATCCATGTTGGGCCACGCTACGCCAGAGAACTCTTTTGTTCTCTCTACCGAACATAATGTAACATACCCATTATCCAACTAAGCTATGTCACATACAATTTTTCTATCTGCATGCAATTAAAACATATCCATGCACAAAACTCTTGCGGAAGCTTTATATATAAAACATGAACAGAAAATTATGTTATGTAAATGCATGAATTCATACTGAAATAATAGTAAACATAGACATGCAGTATATACAGGAAATACCCATAAATATAAGAACAGTTATAAATCATGCACAGGGTAAATCCATAAATTATCACCTAAGAATAATAATGCAACATGTAAATTTATCACACAGTTGAAACTTATCTTGGTAATAATATCACCAACTGCGTGCAAACCTTCCACGAACCTCTCAGCCTTAGACCACACTTTTCATCACTCTCAATAGTGATTCACCCCTGAGTTGGGACTAAACTCCACCCGGGTAAAGATCTCCTGACCAGGCTAATGGCTCATGGAAAACAGGAAAGACTCCATCACAGGTGCCTAATCAAACTAACAGCCTATAGTCTCTCATTCCCCACATGCATGTCCCACCCAAGGAAGTGTGCCCCTTCTCTGCTCAAGAGTCCCTCGGCTACCCCACTTCCCTTTCAGGGCTTTAGCAACAGGTTGGACAGGAAGTCTCAGAGCCCTATAGTTGTAGTTTAGCACCTTCAGAAAATTAATTCCCAACAATTCTCTCGCCTAGAGAGAAATTGCTCACGGGCCTGACAACTCGCTTCTTCGGTCCATCTTCCCAGCTAACCAGCTACACCAACCTCTATGGCCATGGATACAAGCTCAGTATAGTGACAGAAATTATGGAGGATAACTAACTGCATGAGTGAAAATGGTCATGGCATCGTGGTTGAATGATGGAAGGAATCCTGAAAAAGATGATGGGAAGAAATGATGGGGTCGCCCCCCCAAATGAGGTAAGTCCAACAATATGTATGCATGTCCCCAACTTGACACTTGTCATGTTGGGAGCTACTTTGGCCCACTTGTCAGCAACCTTAGAACTTAGGATAAAATAATTATCCATACTTTATGATTTAAGAAATATTAATAAAATATTCCTTTTTGGCTCAAGCTCCCTAGCTTAGCCCTTTTCCTTAACTTTTAGGCCCCACCCTTTCCTTGACTTGTGGATTTTAGTCCCCCATCTCTTTTATCATGGTCGGTCTGCGCACAACGATGTATTTTATATTAAATATGAGACATGCAAAAACAGGCGCACTGGCCTTTAACATCTAGGCTCCCCGGCCTACTCAAAACATAAGCATACTAGCTTATAGTAACTGGCTCACCAGCCTATAAAACATATCATATACACAAAGGCTCCCTGGCCTCAACATATCGCGCACTTAATATTCTATGTGCGGTATCCTGGAATGTGCACACTTCCTCATTTTACTACGCAGTACATGCGTGCACTGTGCCATGAAATGTGCATACAAAAATGATATCAAACAGCTCACCAGCTTAAGTACATTTTTATTTACATTTACAATTGGGTTCAGCCTTAGGGATATTACAGGCCCGGAGGATAGAGAAGTCGAAAGTTCAGAAGTTTTGATATTGGAAGGAAGCAAGCGTGAAATCTTCCAGAACCCGAAGTTTCAAATCTCCGAAGTTCCAAAGCTTCGATGACGGGAGTTCCACAGTGAGTGTCAGTTGTTGGAAGTTTAGTACATGTGGATGGTTGATCTGCCCTACATCGCGAGTTCGTTAGTTAGGAACTAGGGAATTTATTGTGTGGTTTTTTGAAACCTCCCGAAGCACGAAGTCTCGAAGCGCTCATAAGTTGGGGCCCAATTCATGGCACAACATCACAATCAAAGGGGCCTAGCGGTAGGATCTAGCACCTAGAGGATTCACGATTTGGGAAATCAGGAATCGGGAGTATCGGGTTTGGCCCACAGCAGAATACCTGAAACACAAAGTCACAAAGTGCCTTTTTGGATAGGCGAGTGGTCACGACCCATGATCACGGGGATTGGGGACTAAGAAAGAGGGGCTAATGCCCGAAATATTGTTGCAAAATAGAGTAGAGCTCATAAATAAATGGAATTTGAAAATTTTCTTTATTCATATTGGTTTATGAATATTGTGGAAATTGTTAAGGATGGATGGCCTAACAAATTTTGGTTGACTGCACGTTGTGTTTGCAGAGTGTAACGTAAGTCAGAACCGAACCGAATTGCCATAGATTGCAGAGAATGGAGGGGGCACAGAATGCTTCCAGTTCATAGAATTAAGTAAGAGGAATGGATTTCCATGTGGGAGTTGAAGGATCAAACTCCAATGGGCATGGAGAAGAGATACATAGGGAAGGGCGTATGATGAAAATCATTGAAATATTGCAGAGAGGTGCCCAAACTCACTGAGCAGATAGCAGAAAGATCATGAAAGTCAAGGATCAACAAGGAGAATTCAACTTAAAGTTCATGAAGAGTTTGGAGAGAATAGAAAAGAATTTGGATAAGGAGATCGACTCAAGAAAAACCGGGAGTCGCATGACCCCTGAGAGGAAAAGAAGATCAAAAATCGTTAGCAGGCATCGTTGCCACTCCCCAAACCAGTCCAATAAGGAGGCACATAGTAGTTCAATCCCCTCTCCTACCAGAAATCACAGGAGATATGGAGTGGATGAGTTGAAGGGGGAAACGAACAAGATTATGCCTCTTATGTTTGATGGAGAACACAAGGAGGAAGATTTTGAGACATGGTTGCTTGGCATGAGGAAATATTTTCAACTGCAGAATTATTCCTCTTATGCAGAAGGAAGAATTGCAATGTATCAACTAAAGGGAAAGTCATCCATGTGGTGGGATCGGCTTGTGTAGGTGCATCACATTAAAGAGAAGGATGTCACTTGGAAATAATTCAAGAATTATTTTGAAAAGAATTACTTGACTAAAAGATACTACAATAGAAAGATGAAAGAGTTATTTGAACTCAAGCTAGGCAGCATGTCCATTGATGAATAAAAACGAAAGTTTTTGGAGTTGTTGAAGTATGTCCCATTACTCAAGGATGAGACTGTCAAAATTCAAAGGTATATGAGTGGACTACCACCTTCCATTGGGGACAAGATTCAGTATGATGACCCTAAGACTATGGAAGAAACTATAAGAAGAGAGAAATGCTTATGTGAATAGCAAATAGAAAATCCTACTTTTCGGAAGGCTTGGGATGACCAGAACAAGTTTAAGAAAGAGTAGAGGTGGAAGGGAAACAAACCTCCCTTTTTTAGAAACAATCCTCAAGGACAACCATCGTTTAGAGAGCCGAGAACGGCTGACGTAGGAGGACAAAGTCCAAGGCAAACACCCATTTAGTGTTGGGGTTATCAAGGAAACCAAAAGTACAGAGACTGTCCCCATAAAAATGGCAAAGTGAGAGTTATCCATAATATTCAGTAAGAAGAAATAGTGGAGGACATGGGAAGTAGACTACCCAAGATCTATGAATCCCTAGACAACAATCAAGTTGAATTTCAATCACACATGATTGAAGTGAAAGGTATGATCAACAACCATGCCTTTACTATTTTAATTGATTCAGGGGCTAGCCATAGTTATATATATCCTAGAATGGTGGAAAGTTTGCAAATGTTGAGGAGAAAACATGGAAAATCTTGGTTAGTGTAGCTGTCTATAGGAACCAAGAGAAAGGTTATGAAAATGGTTAAGTCCTATCCAGTAGACATGAATGGACTGAACAGAAGGGTTGAATTGAACATTCTGCCTTTAGGTTCCTATGACTATTTAATTGGGATGGATTGGTTGGACCAGCACCATGCCATCCTAGACTGTCGTAACAAGGCATTCACTTTCCTAGATGCGGAGGAGAATCGGAGGATAGTCCAAGGAATTCCCAGAGTTGTTGCTATCATAGAAATCTCATCAATGCAGTTGAAGAAGTGCTACAAGAAAGGTTGTCAATTATTTGCAGCTCATGTGGAGGAAGCATCTAAGGATGACATCTCAAATATTGAAGACCATGCGATACTAAAAGAGTTTGAATATGTATTCTAGGAGGTACCCGGACTACCCCCGAAGAGATATATTGATTTTTCTGTAAATTTGATGCTTTGAGCAACTCCAGTGTCAAAAACTCCTTATAGAATGAGTACACCAGAGCTGAAAGAACTGCAATTGTAGCTTAAAGAGCTTCTAAAGAAGGGGTATATATGCCCAAGTGTTTTTCCTTGGGGTGCCCCGGTCCTATTCATGAAGAAGAAGGATGGGACATTGATTTTAGACAGTTCAACAAAGTGATTGTAAAGAACAAGTATCCTTTGTCGAGGATCGATGATCTCTTTGACCAATTGAAGGATGCTAAGATATTTTTGAAAATAGATATTATATCAAGGTATCACCAAGTAAAAATAAATGATGAAGACATCAGCAAGACCACCTTTAGAACAAGGTATGGTCATTATGAATTCACAGTGGTGCCATTTAGGTTGTCAAATGCACCTGTTGTTTTTATGTGCCTAATGAATGGCGTATTCAGGGAATATCTAGACAAGTTTGTCATAGTTGTTTTAGATGACATTTTGGTGTATTCCAAGTAGGAGGATGAGCATGAACATAATCTGAGGATGGTGTTGGAAGTGCTAAGAGAGCACCAACTGTATGCCAAGTTGAGAAAGTGCTCATTTTATCAAAATCAGATCCATTACTTGGGGCATATCATCTCAAAGGATGGGATAGCCCTGGATCCTAAGAAGATAGAGGCCATCAGGGAATGGTTAGAACCGAAGAATGTGATAGAATTCATATCCTTTATGGGTCTAGATGGCTATTACAAAAGGTTCATTTTGGGGTTCTCAAGGATATATCACCCTATCACTTCCTTGCAAAGGAAGGAGAAGAAGTTTTAGTGGACAGAAGAATGTGAGAAAATATTTTAGTGATTGAAGCAGTTGTTAACTAGTGATCCAATCTTGAGGATTGCATATCTAAATGAGGATTTCATAGTGTGTACAAATGCATGCAAAGAAGTATTGGGAGGATTCCTTAGCCAAAATATATTTGTGATATGTTATGAGTCCAGGAAGTTGAAAGAGCATGAAAATAACTATGCCACTCATGATTTGGAGTTGGAAGCTATCATTCATGCTCTGAAGAAATGGAGGCATTACCCCATGGGAAGGATGTTTGAACTGAGGATAGAACATAATGGTTTGAAGTATTTGTTTGATCAGCCAACCTTAAATTCTAGGAAGAGTAGATGGTTGGAATTCTTTTGTGAGTACGATTTTGATATCAAGCATATCAAAGGAAAGGAGAAAAAAGTGGTTGGTGCACTCAATAGGAGAGTGCATTAACTACATGCTATATCCATTAGCATGTATCAAACTTATATTAAAGGAATAATTTCGAAGGCTGCAAATGCAGATTTGCAATACAGGGATATGTGGGCCCGGAGGATAGAGAATCTAGAAGTTTGAAAGTCACGAGATTGGAAGGAAGCAAGCATGAAAGCTTCCAGAACCTGAAGTTTTGAAGCTCCAAAGTTCCAAAGCTTCGATGATAGAAGTTCCACAGGGAGTTTCAATCTTTGGATGTTGAGCAGACATGGACGGTTGATTCGCCCTACGTCGCGAGTTTGTTAGTTAGAAACTTGGGAAGTTGTTGTATGGTGATTTGAAACCTCCCGAAGCATGAAGTCCCGAAGCGCTCAGAATTTTGGGCCCAGGTCATAGCACAACATCACAATCAAATGGGCCTAGTGGGAGGAGCTAGCACCTAGAGGATTCGCAGTTCAAGAAATTGAGAATCGAGAGTATCGTGTTTGGCCCACATCAGAATACCCAAAACGCGAAGTCGCGAAGCACCTTTTTGGATAGGCGAGTGGTCACGACCCGTGATCACGTGGATTGGGGACTAAGAAAGAGGCGATAGTGCCCGAAAGATTGTTGCAGAACAGAGCAATGCTCAGAAATAAAAGGAATTTGAAAATTTTCTCGATTCATATTGGTTTATGAATACTGTGGAAATTGTTAAGGACGGATGGCCTGGAAAATTCTGGTTGACTACACGTTATGTTTGCAGAGTGTAACGAAAGTCAGAACTGAAGAGAATTTCCATAGAGTGTAGAGAATGGAGGGAGCATGGAATGCTTCTAGTTCAGAGAATGAAGTAAGAGGAATGGATTTCCATGTGGGAGTTGAAGGATCAAACTCCAATGGGCATGGAGAAGAGATATATAGGGAAGGGTGTATGATGAAAATCATTGAAATATTGTAGAAAGATGCCCAAACTCACCGAGTAGATAACAGAAATCTCATGAAATCCAGGGATAAACAAGGATAATTCAACTTAAATTTGATGAATATTTTGGAGAGAATAGTAAATAAGTTGGATAAGGAGACTGACTCAAGAAAAACAGGGAGTCGCAGGACCCCTGAGAGGAAAATAATATCAAGAAGTGTTAGCAGGCATCGTTGCCACTCCCCAAAGCAGTCCAATAAGGAGGCACACAGTAGTTCAATCCCCTCTCCTACCAGAAAGCACAAGAGATCTGGAGTGGATGAGCTGAAGGGAGAAATGAACAAGATTAAGCCTCCTACATTTGATGGAGAACAGAATTAGGAGGAATATGTAGAGACATGGTTGCTTGGCATGAGGAAATATTTCCAACTGTAGAATTATTCCTCTTATGCAGAAGGAATAATTTCAATGTATCAACTGAAGGGAAAGGCATCTGTGTGGTGGGATCAACTTGTGCAGGTGCAACACATTAAAGAGAAGTATGTCACTTGGAAATAATTCAAGAAGTATTTTGAAAAGAAATACTTGACTAAAAGATACTATGACGGAAAGATAATACTTGAATAATCCTTTCCAGAATTTTGGGGTGAATTTCGAGTCCCTGTCATACACAATTGTCTTGGGAATACCGTGCAAACCTGTTATGTCCCTCATAAAAATATCAGCAACGTTAGCTTCCTTGTGAGTAGTCTTTAGTCGAATAAAATGGGCAGTGTTCGTAAGCTTGTCCACCACCACCATGATTGAATCATGATGCTTGCCTGTTTTGGGCAATCCTGTGATGAAATCCATTTTCACTACCTCCCACTTACATTGAGGAATGGGTAAAGAATGTAGCAACCATGCTAGGTTCATATGCTCATCTTTAACCTTCTGGCATTCCATACGTCTGGCGATGTATTCTGTAATTTATTTCTTCACACCTAGCCAAAACTAATGGATCTTGACTGCTGCCACAGTTTTATGATATCCAGGGTGCCCTGCATAAGGAACATTATGCATTTCATTCAAAATCATAAGTTTTAAGTCCTGGACATTAGGTACATAAATTATGTTCTTGTACAGAAGTGTTCCATCGGCTTCCAATTTATAATTTTCCACTTTCTGTGGCATCTCACCTTTCCACATATGCATTTGTAGCCTTTGAAATTATGCCTTTAATATCAGTTTGATACATGCTAATGGTTGTAGCATGTAGTTCATGCACTCTATTGTTGAGTGCATTGGCCACTTTGTTCTCTTTTCCTTTGATATGCTTGATATTAAAATCGTACTCACAAAATAATTCCAACCATCTACTCTACCTAGCATTTAATGTTGGTTGATCAAACAAATACTTCAGACCATTATGATCTGTCCTCAGTTCAAACCTCCTTCCCATGAGGTACTACCTCCATTTCTTTAGAGCGTGAACAATAGTTTCCAACTCCAAATCATGAGTGGAATAGTTATTTTTGTCCTCTTTCAGCCTCCTGGACTCAAAATATCACAAATCCATTTTGGCTGAGGACTCCTCCCAGTCCTTCTTTGCATGCATATGTACACACTATGAAATCCTCATTCGGATCTGCAATCCTCGGGATTGGAGCACTGGTTAAAAGATGCTTTAATCGCTGAAATATTTTCTCACATTCTTCTGTCCACCGAAACTTCTTCTCCTTCCTTTGCAAGGAAGTGATAGGGTGATCTATCCTTGAGAACCCTGCAATGAACCATCTGTAATAGCCATCTAGACCCATAAAGGATCTGAATTTTTTCACATTCTTCAGTGCTGAGCATTCCCTGATGCAATCTATCTTCTCAAGATCCACGGCTATCCCATCCTTTGAGATGATATGCCCCAAGTAATGGATCTGCTTTTGATAAAATGAGCACTTTCTCAACTTGGAATAAATTTGGTGCTCTCTTAGCACTTGCAACACCATCCTTAGATGTTGTTCATGCTCCTCCTCTGACTTGGAATACACCAATATGTCATATAAAAATATTATGACAAACTTGTCTAGATATTACCTGAACATGCCATTCATTAGGCACATAAAAACAGCAGATGCATTTGACAACCCAAATGGAACCACTGTGAATTCATAATGACCATACCTTGTTCTGAAGGTGGTCTTGATGATTTCTTCATCCTTTATTCTTACCTAGTGATACCCTGATCTAAGATCTATTTTCAAAAATATCTTAGCATCCTTCAACAGGTCAAAGAGATCATCGATCCTCAGCAAAGGATACTTGTTCTTTACAATCACTTTGCTCAATTGTCTGAAATCGATACACAATATCAGTGTCCCATCCGTTTTCTTCATGAAAAGGACTGGGGCACCCCAAGGTGACACACTTGGGCATATATACCCTTCTTCAGAATCTCTTCAAGCTGCAATTGCAATTCTTTTAGCTCTGGTGTACTCATTCTATAAGGAGCTTTTGGCACTGGAACTGCTCCAGGCATCAAATTTATAAAAAAATCAATAATTCTCTTCGGGGGTAGTCCAAGTACCTCCTAGAATAAATATTCAAAATATTTTAGTATTGCATGCTCTTCGATCTCTGAGACCTCATCCTTAGATGCTTCCTCCACATGGGCTGCAAATAATTGACAACCTTTCATGTAGCACTTCTTTAGCTGCATTGTTGAGATTTCTCTAATAGCAACAACTCTGGGAATTCCTTGGATTGTTCTCTGATTCCCCTCCTAATCTAGGAAAGTGAATGCCTTTTTACGACATTCTAGGATGGGAAGGTGTTGTTCCAACCAATCCATCCCAATTAAAAATTCATAGGAACCTAAAGGCAAAATGTTTAATTCAGCCCTTGTGTTCAGTCTATTCATGTCCACTAGACCGGACTTAACCAATTCTGTAACCTTTCTCTTGGTTTCTGTAGCCAACTACACTAACCAAGATTTTCCATGTTTGATCCTCAAAAATTGAAAACTTTCCACCACTCTAGGATCTATATAACTATGGCTAGCCCCTGAATCAATTAAAATAGTAAAGGCATGGTTGTTGATCATACCTTCCAGTTCAATCATGTGTGATTGAAATTCAGCTTTCTTGTTGTCCAGGGATACATAGATCCTGGATATTCTACTTCCCATGTCCTCCACTATTTTTTCCTGCTGAACATTATGGACAACTCTCACTTTGCCATTTTTATGGGCACAGACTATGTACTTATGGTTTCCCTGACAACCCCAACACTGAATGGGCGTCTGACTTGGCCTTTGTCCCCCTATGTTAGTCGTTCTTGTCTCTCTAAATGATGGCTATCCTTGAGGATTGCTTCTGAAAAAGGGAGGTTTGTTTCCCTTCTGCCTCTACTCTTTCTTAAACTTCTTATGGTCATCCTAAGCCTTTCGAAAAGTAGGCTTTTCTCTTTGTTTTTCACATAATAATTTTGCTCTTCTTATAGTTTCTTCCATAGTCTTAGGGTCATCATATTGAATCTTTTCCCCAATGGAAGGTGGTAGTCCACTCAGATACCTTTGAATTTTGAAAGTCTCATCCTTGATGAACGGGACATACTTCAACAACTCCAAAAAAATCCGTTCGTATTCATCAATGAACATGTTGCCCAGTGTTCGTGCTCGAATCGTCGCCAGGTGAGCAAGAATGGGAGCACTAGCATGCCCTGTTGGGCTCAGCAAGGCAGAACAGGTTTGTTGTGGATCAAAATGGGTTAACAGAGAATAGAAAACAAAACGAAATAAAATCTACCTAAGAACTGAAAAACAAATAACATTACAGTCATAAACAAAACTTCAAACGTGAGACAAGGGAGTTCCCAGTGGTTTCAAGGCTTGATCTATTAACATAAAAACCAAAGCACACGTTGCAGAAGGGGACAATGGTTCCTCTTCCCTCCAGCGGAAGGTCCTTCAGGAATCCTCAACTGAATGATTCCCTTACAAAATGAACAAAGCAGAAATGAAATGGATGGTGAGAGAACTCTGTACTGCACAGCTGATGAACTGGTGATCCAAGACTGGGCTTAGAAACATCTGAGCAGCATAACTCTACTATGAATTCCCTCCTGAAACAATGAGCCTTCACTGCTTTTTATAGCCATTTCCAGGCGGTCACGTAACTAGTTCCCGGTGTAGACACATGCTAGCTTAGGGTTTGCTTAAGCCATAAATTCACCGTTTCTGCAGGACCGACCCTGATATGGATGTCAAATCATCTCGGGTGAAGGTCTTTTGGAAGTCG
>JASDQU011401824.1:51813-65034 GCA_032191745.1 Picea mariana
ACTGTGAGAGAAAGAAGAGGAAGTTACAGCGGGTTTTGTTGTAGTTGTATCCCTTCATTTGTTGGATAATAATAAAGGATGGACCTGGCAATTTCTCTGGTGGACGTATCCCACACTAGGTGAACCACGTAAATCTGTGTCTCTATCGTATTACGTATCTTCTGTGTTTTTTTTCCGCATTTGTTTTATTTTATTGCTCCGCGGTCCTGTTTTTCTAACACTGGGGTGCATTCCTTGGGTTCACTTGGGTTCACTGGACACACAGGTCGGATTTTCCATCCCGACTAGTTTCTCAGATGTGCATGGTTATGTATAGGTCTAATGTAGACGTAAAACGGGTTCAAAAGGAGGATGTGTCGGCTTCTTAGGAAAACATCATAGGTCGAACTCACAGCTTTCTAGTTTCAGTGTTGCGTGAGGGTATGTAGAGATCAAAAACAGAGGCCAAACAAGATAGACAGTGGATGGGAGAATGGAGGACTAACCCCCAACACGAGATGACTCTTCAGCTTTAACTGCATGTTCCCAGATCGACACTTGTCTTCTTGGAGTTGCATGCATTCCCTTTTGTACATGTTGCCTCCCCCAGGACTTAGGATAAAAACAAGTCTTTCACACAACTTTGGAATAATAATAAATTATTATTCTCAAGTACTTAAGCCCCTAAGCTTGGCCCCTCTTTCCAACCTTTCAGCCCCCTTTCCCTTACCCACTCTGTGGAAGCTTATTTCCCCATCACTCTTTCTTCGTGGTCGGCCTATACGCAACGATGTTTATATTTTATTAATGATCTGCATAATTACATATACAAAATCAGGCTCTTGGCCTTTAACACTTAGGCTCTCCGGCCCAATAAACACATAAGTCCACCATCTTATCAGTACTTGACTCACCATCCTACAAAACATGTTTACAATTCATAAATACAACAGGGGCTCATCCTTGGGGATATTACAAATCCAACCAATTTCCCAAATATAGCAATAGTTACACTGAATTTTAGAACTGTCTGCCATAAAAAAATGGATCGAATTTTTTGAAAAATGGGGGTCAAAGATGAGATCATGTCTCTCAAATATTAATAGTTGTTACAAAACTGGAGGAGGTTTTTGTAGAATATTTTTTCTTGATCAAAAATCTCTTTTGGTTTTTTGAAAATTCATCACCATTTTCCTGGAATCTCTCTCGAAAGACGAAGTGTCGAACTGGCGAAAAAATGGTTTTATTTTTGGGAGGGTGGTTTTCGAGGGGGAAAGGTGGTTTTCGAACCCCCCTGAGGTGGTAAATAGTATTGGGAATGGGGGTTCGAGTTAACCATATGGTGACACCCATCCTCAAGTAAACCACCTACTCGGACCCCCCTTGTGGTTGAGTGACGTAAATGGGGGGGTCTGATATATGGGGGAGTGTGTGGGTAGTAGACTTAAGATATAGCTTAGTTTTTGTTTATTTTGTTTGTTTTTTTTTTGGTTTTTTTTATTACGTGTTTTTAATTTAGTTTTAGTTTTTATTTTTATTTTTTAAGTTTTATTTTAATGTTTTATGTTTTATTTAATTATTATTATTTTAGTATTTGTTTTTTTATTAATGTATTATATTATTGTTTTCTTTTTTAATTGTCTTTTGATTTATAAATTTTATGTTTTATTTTATCATTTAACTTATTATATGTATTAATTTATTTTATCATTATACCAATCTAACTATACTTTATTTAATTACTAACCTTATTAACCTATTTACTAACTTAAACAAATAGCTTAATTACTAATTATTAATAAATAAATAGTTAATGTAATTATTATTTTATTATTAATTATCTTATTAAAATGATCTAATTAAAATAACTTTATTAGGCTAATAAGCATTAGAAAACGCCACTAACCATTTATTATTAACCTAATATTTTTTATCCTAAGTTTGTTTATGCAGGGATGAGTGGTGGGTGAGATGTAGCCAATGGGATAAATGGACAAGGGAGTGAGTGGCACAAAGGTGGATGAAGGATCGGGTGAAATGGATGGAGGAGAAAATGGAATCAACCAAACCCAGCAAGCCAGATGTTTTCATCACGAGAGAAATGCCAAATAAGCAGTTGAAGAATCAAGTTACCTATGATTATAGGACCCCAACACGTAGGCGGTTTGATCCTCTTCATTTCTCTTCATAGCTCATCCTCCCCCGACCTCGTATGCTTCCTAAAAAGGAATAGACTTGATTTTTTGTGTACTCTCTTATTGGAATGCCTCAGGGAGTGTTGGTGATGTCTTCTAGCACTTTTTGTTCTTTTGTGACTTCCTGATTTTCTTGAGCCACTCTCCTTATCCAATTTATTTTCTATTCTTTCCAGGCTCTGCATCAACTTTATGTTGAATTCTCCATGTTGCTCCCTAGATTTCATGAGCTTTTTGTTATCTACTCGGTGAGTCTCGACTCTTTCTGCAACTTTTCAATGATTTTCATCATGTTTCCTTCTTTATATATCTCTTCTCCATGCTCATTGGAGTTTGATCCTTCAACTCATAAATGGACATCCATTCCCCTAACTTAATTTTCCAAACTATAAGCACCCTGTGCCTTCCCCATTTCTCTGCACTATGCGACAATTCAGTTCGGTTCTGACAATCGTTAACTCTACAAAATGTGCAGTCAACCGAAATTTTGTCAGGCTAATAGACGTTAATAATTTTCTAGAATAAACCATTCTAATTCAACAAAAACAATATCAGATACTATTTTTTGTGGGTCTTGGTCGGTCAAGAAGCCCTCGGGATTCTATCTCTAATCCCTTCGCTACTCTACAACAAATTTTGGATGCTAGCCCCTTTTTTTTTCTTCAGCCCTTGCTTCGCATGGGACCATGGCTGTGACCCAGCGCTTATGATTTGGGCGCTTATCTGAAGCCTTGAAACTTCGGGCTCCAAGCTTGAGATTTTTCCCTTTTTCCACGCATCCCAAAATCATAGAACAAAAAAATATAGAACGTCCGAAGAACGATGGCTCTATGGTCCACATTCCTTCATGCACCATTTCTTTCAGACTGTCAAGTCTCTAGACTTCACAATCTGGAGCCATGCGTCCACTGGGGCCCACGGTTTCCATGCTCAAACTTATAAATGTCGAAAACATCACATCAACTTTAGTACTTTTCAAATTATGGGGACATGGGTTGGTTGTTTTGGAGTAACCCATCGATCATTTTGCAATTGTCCTCATGATGACACGTACCCCTTCTGGGAAACCGTGGTTTGGATTGCGGAAACACCTTGTAGAATTATCTATCGCACAACTTCAATCTCTGCAATGTCACTTGGCCATCGATCTTGATAGATCGTGACCAAAGTTAATGCTGGCCCGATCCAACTAAATTCTTCACCAAGTTTAACTACCTTGTGCCACCTCCAGGAGTGCCACATGGAAGGACACACGAAATCGACACATGGTCCAATCAGGCAGGTGATATATGTCACATTCTAACTGCATTTCTATCTTACAAAGGTTCTTAACTCACTGACATGTGGCACACATCCCATGTTTCCACGTCATCCCTAGTGACGTAATAAGGCCATGTCACTTCGGGACTTCGGGCTTTGGGATATTTCACCTTAGCAAACCCTGTTTCTCCCGAATGTCGAATTCCCAAACAAGTCAATCTTCTGACATGTGTCTCATGTTTGGATCGACAGATAGGAAATGCACGAAGTTCACTCGGTCTTCTCTACATGTGATCAAAAGCTGTGACCTCGGCTTAACCTTTGGGCACTTATCTCACTTTGCAAGATCGACAATCATGTTTTAATGAACCATGAATATCAAAAGCCAGGAGTGGTTGCGAAAACTCAACTTTCTCATGCTTTAATTTCCTTCCTGATCTATGCAATGCGAAGATGCTCACTGTAGTGGGATCGATATCCACCGTTGATCTAATGATCGAGCAAGATAAATGATATTAAGGGATTGTGAGGTCTCAACCTACTCTCGCTTTAATTTCCTTCACGATATTTGAAATGGCTCCCCACTTTCAATATCCCCTCAATGAGATCTGGCGGTCGACTTAATATTCGCTTGATCTGACGGCTTATCTTTCTCTTGCATAGATCTAACGGCCCAACACCACGAATGTTGTCATTTCTTTCTATGTGGCCATTTCTTAAACTTGTTACACCTCTTGTTTTTCTAAACACAGTCCAAGTATTCTTTCAATGCCCTTATGGCACTCTGTACCTCAAAATTCTCTCGACTTTCTTCATCGAATTTCTCGTTCGTGGTCCATCTAGGTTCCGGGTAGAAACCATGGGCTCTAAACTTGAGTTTTGTCCATTTTGACAACAATTCTTTTCCGAAAATTTTGCTTCAGCTTCCACTAACATGGCCCATCCAAGCTCAATGTTGAAACCATGGCTCTGATACCATTTTGTAACATCCCAGACCACCAACAGGCCGGGAAAATCCATTTCTTCGGCGTTCCACTTCAATTAAGGAACATCAGGGTTGCAGGGAGAGAATATTGCATCTAGTTGACTTCCCCTCAGGAAAGAAGTTACTCATAGAAAGAGTCATGCAACATGGATAACACAAATGGATATTTTTGGGGCCTTTACCACCGGGTTTGGAACAACGTTCTGAGATAGTAACTGGAAAGGTATATTACATCGATTACACTACACATAAAACAAATTCTAGATGCCTAAATCATATGAGGAGAGTGCCAGGATCATCGCCATTTATTTTGTCCAATTGAATCCAACTATCAAAAGAAAATATCATTAATTGTTAATATCTTAGCGCCGAGTGCTAGAGGTTTCTCTCATGGTTTTTTATAACTTGGAAACAGTCGTTTGATAGAGGGGTTTTTTAGGATAAATATTGAAAATATTATTCAATAGAGAGATCCAAGATTGAGAAGAGAAAATCATCGGGCATGTCAGCAAGAAAATAGTGATAAAAAACTATGTGCATTTTATGATAAGAGGCTTGCACAGGAGATTAATGGCGATTCTCTGGGAGAGGAGTTCAAGGGTTATGTCTTCAAAATTATGGGATATTTAGGGTGTATATTGGTGTTCTTTGTGTTTGGGTTTGCGCCAATTGTAGTGCATTCACTTTGAGCTGCCATCAGAGTAGACCAAGTGTATTTAGGAGGAGAATACTCAAGCTAAACCGAGGTGTCTTCTGCAGGTTTCAATCGTATTTTTCTTTTTGTCCGGAACCCGGTCTTGTAGGTACCTCTTGCTTGGTAAAGATATCCAATATTATTAAAGTTTAAAGAGGTTATGCGCTGTGGAGAAAGGAATGAGGTGTTTACCATGCCTGAGATACAATCCTTACAACATAGTATCGAGTGTCTGGAACCCAGATTCCAACATAGCCAGTAGGTAATCAGATTTATCGACTTTACGATATTTTTCCAAGTCAGTGAGGTCGCTCTCATTGTGATGTTTGTTGTTATGAACTAGGTGGAAACCTAACAGTGGGGGATATATTTATCTTTTATTACCAAATGTCATATCCCCTCCTTCGTTAGCACACACAAGAGAGAATTTACAGCTAATGCTATGTTGAAAAGAAAAATATTTCTAAAGCGCCATCCTCACTTTCATTTTGGCTTGGCTAATAAGTCCCAACTGCATAGGTGGAGATGTGATTTTTTTGTATAGCCCGACCATAAAATGTTATATGTTAACCTTCTAATCTTGTCTAGCACCAAGACTAGAATGGTTGTCAGTTCCATCTAGAACACAGGAAGGCTTTCAAGTATTACTTTGATGAGTGTAAAGAGGCCTCCCAATGATAGCCAAAGGTTGCACCAGTGACCAATTTTTTTCTCAAACTTTGCTACTAACCAAGTCGAATTTGTTGCCTTATAAGAGTCGATTTTCAGAAACTAACCAAGATACTTAAATCCCTCAGAAAGATCTACAAAATTGTAAGGGAAGACTTGTTTGTAAAGTTCCAAGGAAGGTTCTTGTATGTGAGCATAGTGAAAAGCCGACTTTGACGAGTTGATTTTCAGTCAATCCTGGAGACCTTCACCCCTGTCAACTTCCCTTCCACCTGTCCTTTTTTAAGCTGCAAGCTAAGACCTTCCATGATTAATAAAAACAGCAAAGGGGAGAGCGGGAAGCCCTGCCTCACTCCTCTGCCACTGTGGAAGAATGGAGATGTTTCACCATTTATAAGAACTACAAAATTTTCACTAGTCACACAGCTCATTAACCACTTGGTAGTTTGTTGACTGAAACCTCATTGTATCATAATCATTCTTAAAAAGTCCCAATATATGCATTCAAAATCTTTCATTAGATCCATCTTCAAGGTTATTGCCTTTGATTTCTTCAACTTTATACTATGCAAGCATTCATGGGTCGTACCAATATCGTCCAAAATATGTCTGCCTTTTAAGAAACCCAATTTTTCACCTGACAAGGTTTGCAAAAGTATCGGCTTGATCTTGTTTGTGATAACTTTTGAGAACAAATTATAACACAAGTAACAGAGAGCAATAGACCTGTAATCGCCAAAAGTAGTAGGTTTTTTTACTTTGGGAATAAGTGTTAGGAAAGTTGAATTTGCAGAGCCATTCACTTTGCCACTAATTCTTGTATATTCCACCAATTCCAACAAATCAGCACCCACTAAATGAAAGAAATGTAGAAAAAACTCTACATTTAAGCCATCGAGGCCAAAACTTTTATCTTTGGCAAAAGACTTAAAGACTTCCCAGATTTCATGCTTAGTACAAGGGCTATCCAAGAGTATGGAATCCGCCTCTATGAAGAAACGAGAGAAAAGTAGTGTAAATTTATAATAAATATATACTATTATAAATTTATAATGTATATTTTATATTTGTTTTATGAGAGTTTGATTAAGAATAAGAGTACACTTTTTCACCATTTTCCATATATATAAATAAAAATCTCCATCCTCTATTCCATATATAAATATATTTTGTTTATTTTGTTTATAAAATATATATTTTTTGTTTTGTTTAAAATAAATTTTTAAATGTAGATGTTTTTTCCATTTTGAAAATGTGGGGCGGATCTCTATCTAATATATATATTTTTGTTTTATTTAAAATAATTTTTGTAATATAAATATTTTTGTTTTATTTAAAATAATTTTTTAAATATAGAGATTTTTTTTGTTTTGAGAATAAATGAAGTAAAAGTGTAAAGTAGATCTCTCAATCTTATGGTTGTGAGTCTTTTTAATGGTAGGTGTTTTTTTAAGGAAGAGTATAACTTTAATCATATTTTTGTTTTGTTCATTATAGTATGATGGTGGTGTGATGTGGTTTAATTATATTTTTTTTGTTTATTGTGGTATGATGTGGTTTTATTTTGTGTGGGGATGATAATTTTGTTCAAAGTGGCATGATGGTGGTTTGAGGTTTATGGTTTTCTCATTGTGAAGATGACAAAATTGTTTAAAAGGATGTGTTTACTTGTATTGCATTGTATTATATAATGTAATGCTTCTTTCAATGGGTTTTAGTTCTTGTAGGCGGTTGTTAATTTATGTTATTCTGATTGCAAATAATTGCAATTTGTGATTTTTAGGATGGGGCATTTTTGGCTTTAGCCTCTGTTTCTTTGTTGTTTTTTGTTACACTATGTTGAGGGTAGTGTTTTAGTTTTGAGAGGTGGAAAATATAATCATTTTATTATCTTGTGAAGTGGCAACTTTAAACACCTTACAACAATAGAACTAAGTTAGGATCTCAAAACCTAGGCTCTCATACCATTTTAGCAATCACAAGTGCATTGTTAAAGTATAAATAATATATCCAAGAAGAGTGGGTAGTATTTAGAATCACCATTAAAAAATTATAGAGCACAATAACACCATTCACATAATTTATTCACATCATATCAATCAATCAATTTGTACACTATCTATCGATACACTTTAGTGCATAACCAATCTTCTTAAAAGAGGGTTTGATTTAGTCAACCTTGATTACTCAAGTCCACCCTAAAGAAGTTAGGCAATCTACATTTCATAGTCTTTTTTATGCCCAAACAATTGTAGTTAACTTGTTCAATACCACTTAATTTGTCATGTATAACTAGTGGAAGCCCCTCGACTAATCAACCAACTACTTAGTCGCTCCATTGACTTACACCAACATTTGGGTTTAATCACAATTTCAAACATTGTTTGGTTTTATTATTGTTTTTTCTCATTGATTTGATTTTTGCATAGTTACATTTGTTTTCATCTTTTGAGACAATAGTTATTCAAAAAAATTCGATGTGGATATTACTTGTCTTTTCGCATTTCCTAGTTTATATTTTTAAGGTCAATATGTTAGAGTGATATCTTATTTGTTAGGTACTTTTCTATTATTATGAAAAACAACAATGTTATTGTAGTTTTGTACTTCGTATGATCTTTATTTTTGGAGTTCATTTATTTTATTGTCAGATTTTTGTTTCTTGTTGAGGTCTTGTTCATCATGTGATCATAATTGTTGTTAAACTTCTAGGAAAATGCTTCCTTCAAGACTTAATGTCTATGGATCTTTTCTCCATGTGGTAACTTGTTGTTGTTAGTGGAATGTAATATGATTACTTTGAGGTGTGTTTGTGATGTAGTATTTGTTTTTAAGTGGCAACCCATATTTAAGTAATCTTGTGGAAGTAAAAATACTTTCACACAATATGCATGTGGACCTTTATATTTCTGCATTCTAAGTGAGAAAGTTGCATTGTCAAAACAATTTGATGTTCCATTGATAATTCCTTGCTTGATCTTATTAAAGTAGTTCATGGACTTGATTAGATCAAAGTCTACTTTATATTTTCTTTTTTTTAACACATCAATGATTTAATGTCATCCACACCTCACGAGAGGCATTGATTACTTATTCTTTTAACCTTTACATTTATCATCCTACTTGTGCTATGTATAAAACAAGACATTAAATTTTTTGTATCCATCACTCAAATTGAAAAGATTTCCTTTGATATTATCCAATGACACAAGATCTATTTCTAAGGGAGAATAGAAGACTCACCTAAGGTTCAAATACAATAGAGGAATTCAAACTAAACCTTTAAGAGGAAGGTATCTCAACTTCTTTTTAAAAGATTAAAGCAGACATGTAATAGTGTATGTAATAATGATAATGAACATGAACAAATGAAGATAGAAAGAATGAAAAAGACAAATATGAAAGATGTGAATCAAATTATGTAAAAGTGTTTGTAATAATGATAATGAACATGAACAAATGAAGATAGAAAGAATGAAAAAGACAAACATGAAATATGTGAATCAAATATATGTTATAAAATCATATGTTAATGTTGTCGATAGAAACACATATTATCAAATTTTAATTTTGATGCAATTACAAATGCTTACAAGTCTAAACTATGTAAATCTATCTTGACCATGGAAATATTAAACATTAAGAAGGATCAAAATTGTTGAAGTGTAAACTTTTGTGTAGTTAAATGGCTTGAGGTTACAAAAACATTGAAATATATACCTCAAATTTTGTTATCCCTCTTTATATTTCATAGATCTAAAGTTAAAATAATTTTGCATTGATAATAAGATTTATAATGTCAATTCTCAAATACTTTTTAAAATTGTGAATAAAACATTTTCATTAGATTATCCTATTGTCGATTTCATCTTAGTCCAATATATCTTTATTTTCTATCTCCTATTTAGTCTTACTCAAACATCAATTGATCTTGTTATCAAGTTGAAATGGTTGAGTACATATATATTCATAAAACAAGTGAAACTAAAGAACAAATGCTTCGCTCCATAAATAATTGAAAACACATTTGCTTTCTTATATACCTATGTTATCATGATGTCATTGTCCCTATCTACCTTGCATCACATTGGAAGTGTTTCTAAGTTCTAATTCACCTAATGTTGTCGATATCCACCTTCTATCACAACAACACATATTTATTTTCTACGATTGATCTAAGAAGATCCCTCCCTATGGTTTTCAGGCATTTGACGTTGCTCCCATTATTAGTGATGCCCCATGATGGGGTCTACAGGGGGGTGAAACCCCCCTTCCTACAAATATCTCCTTGCTTACAAGGGAGTTGGAAACTTTGGATCCAATGTTGCTTCGAATGGACTCCCTGGCAACCCCTCCTTGGCCAATAGAGAGGCAGTTGTTGTAATGTCCCGTGCCACCAACAAGCCAGGCAACGCCACTTCTTGGATGTTTCACTTAGCTCTGATACCATTTTGTAACATCCCCAGCCACCAACAGGCTAGGCAATGCCACTTCTTGGACGTTTCACTTAGCTCTAATACCATTTTGTGAATTTATATGCACGCATATATAACACAATTAACAGTTACAGCATTATGTTCATGCCACTTATTCATGCAAAAATCATTAAAACATACTGACAGTATATTCTAACCATGAAAATATCAATGCGAAAATAGTAGTAATCCTACACACACAACATAGCTTATATATCCAAGCATTACTCATCAGTTTATAACACATGTACAATTAGACAACATACAATTAACAGAGATTTGGCACTTATCTGTCAATAGATGACCACCAAACTGTGTGCAAACATTCCATGAACCTCCTAGCCTTAGACCACGTTGCTCATCACGCTCAGCAGTGGGTCAACCCTGAGCTGGGAATAAACTCCATCGGGCAAGGGATTCCTAGGCTTGGCAAGGGAAACAAGAAATTCACACACGTCAACGAGAAGGATTATCTCCCAAGGCTAGCTCACACTAATATCCTACAGCCTCTCATTCCCCACATGCATGTCCCACCCCAGGAAGTGTGCCCCTTCTCTACTCCACAGTCCTTCGTCTGCCCCACTTCCCTTCCAGGGCTTCAACAATAGGTCGGACAGGAATTCTCCAAGCACTATAGCTATAGTTGGGCTCCCTCTGGAAAATCACTTCCCCAACAACCTCTCTCACCTGGAGAGAGTTGCTTGTAGGCCTGACAACCTGTTTCTTCATTCCACAGGCCTGAAAACCTACTTCTTCATTCCATCTTCTAAGTCAATTCCCAAAATGGTGATGGCAATAGAAAATATCAGTAAGAGCAGACGATGGTCACAAGCCACACTCAGTCAAGAAACTATGTGGCCTGCAACAACCAACAGTTATGACACGACATGGCTCAGAAAGTTACAGGGTGCGTGTTTGTTTAGAGGTCGACGATGGAGATGATGGTGGCTCAATAAGTGAGTCCATGGTGAATCAAGTAGGGTGATAGACTTCCAGATAATCATCTTGGTCGTGAGAGTGGCGAGGTGGAGGAGCCCCCAATGAGTTGGCTTTCCCAACTATAAACAGCATGCACCTAGGTTGACACATGTCTTCCTGAAGCTGCATAATTTCCACTTAGCACTCGTTCCCTTTCCCATGAACTTAGGAGAACACTTATCATGTCCACCTTAGCCTTTAGGAAATAATAATAAAATATTATTCCCTTAGAGGTAATCCCTCTAGTTTATCCTCTAGGCCTAGACACTTATCCCCCTCCCTTACTCTACCTAGTGGAGCTTAGTCCCCCATAAATATTTCTTCATGGTCGGTCTACACGCAGTAGTGTAATTTTATTAATGATATGTGTATTTGCATATACAAAATTAGGCTCATGTCCTTGAGCATCTAGGCTCTCCAGCCTAATTATATGTAAGTTTTCAGCTTATAAACACTTGGTTCACCAGCCTATAAACATAATATAATTCAGCAGGGGCTCAACCTTGGGGTGTTACAATCCCTTCCCCTTATTTTTTCATTATTCTCAATGAAACTTACTTACACAATAGCAGCAAGATTTCCAAAATATTCAAAAATATGCAGGTACTTTGCCTGCATAGCATCTTCATGCTCCCATGTTTCATCCTCGGGACCGTACCAGGTCCATTGAACTTTTACAAGCCCTATGGCTCGATTTCGAAGCTTCTTTCTTTTTCAATCCAATATACGCACTGGATGCACCTAAAAAGTGCTTTCCTGCTCCACTTGAATCACATTCCAATCAATAACATGATTAACATTGTAACGTCCCCAGCCACCAACCGGCCTGGGAAACACCACTACTTGGACACTTCACTTAGATTTTCCTTGTTTTTCTCTGATATGTAGGAGATCTAGCCTTAAACTATTGGGCTATGCCACACAGAGACACTTGCGGAAAAACATACACATCCATATAAACATAGAATGACTATTCTATGTATGTATAACATATTATTGCGAAAATAACAGTAAGCCTACACATGCATCATATACAACATACACATGCATCATATACAACATACACAGACAATACTCATCCATTACAACACATTTACCATTACACAGCATGTAAATGAACATAAACGATACTTATCTTTTACTAGAATACCACCAACTGCGTGTAGACCTTCCATGAACCTCCCAGCCATAGACCACGCTACTCATCATGCTCAACAGTGGGTCACCCTCGAGATGGTACTAAGCTCCACCCAGGGCAAGGGAATCCTGGGCTAGGCACGGTCAATAGGGAAGTCACACAATTAAAGAGGAAGGATTCTCTCTTAGGAGCCACTTATGCCCACTACTCACAGACTCTCATTCCCCACATGCATGTCCCACGCCAGGAGTATACACCTTCACTGTCACACAGTCCATCGACTGCTTCACCTCCCTTGCCTTGGGCTTCAGAAACAGGTTGGACCATAATTCTTAGAGCTATGTATCAGCTATGGGACCCCTTCCAGGAGAACTCACTTCCACAGCACACTCTCTCACCTGGAGAGAGTTTCTCATAGGCCTGACAATCTGCCTCTTCAACCACAACCACCTCTCTCACCTGGAGAGAGTGTTGCACACAGGCCTAACAACCTTCTTCTTCAACTCAGTTCCAGCACAAGGAGGACAACCACAAGGCTCAATAAGGAACAAATGATGGCAGCAAACCACACTCAACCGAGGAACTGCATGGCCACAACAGCCAATAGTTATGACACACACGGCATAGACAAATACAGGGTGCTCGGGTTTCTCAGGAAGGCAACACAGGACGAATTCACGGTTTCTATTTTCATAGATGCATGAGGGTATGCAGAGGTCGATCCAAAGCTAAACGAAATTCACAGAGAATACACATGGTATAACTCGGACTTCTGCCGGAGACACGGCTCAGTTCATCCGTTTTCCCCACAGGTTTCAAGGTGCATGACCAAAAAAGAACGTCAAGGT
>JASDQU011401824.1:65046-79545 GCA_032191745.1 Picea mariana
AGTGTTGGCTTTCCTAGCTATAACTGCATGCACCTAGGTTGACACCTATCTTCCTGCAACCGCATGTGTTCCACTTCGCACATGTTCCTTTTCCCAGGAACTTAGTATAAAAACATGTATTTCACACAGCTTTTGGAATAATAATAAATTATTATTCTCAAGGACTTAAGCCCCTAAGCTTATCCCCTCTTTCCAACCTTTCAACCCCTTCTCCCTTACCCAACCTTATGGAAGCTTAGTCCCCCATCACTCTTTCTTTGTGGTCAGTCTACACGCAGCGATGTTATTATATTAAATATATGATCATTTACACATATACAATAGTAGGCTCACTGGCCTTTTCATTTAGGCTCTCTGGCCTAATCACCACATAAGCCTCCTAGATTATTATAACTCCACTCAATAGCCTATCCAATACGTTTACAATTCATAATTACAATTGGGGCTCTACCTGGGGATATTAAAATCCCCTCCCCTTATTTTTTCACTGTCCTCAGTGCAAATTTTTTATACATATATAATTCAAAAATTCTTCAAAATTTCCAAGCTTTAGCTATTGGAAATCCATTATCCACCTGGTGCTTTACTTTCAAGCACCAATTTTGGTATCCATACTCAAGTTGAAACTCAATTGCTCTATTCCATAGAGTTGCTTCAGGAAAGCATTCAGCTTATTGTTCCTTGTTACATGCTTCAATTAAACCTCATTGAAAGCACCGAATGGTTGTAGATCCACGATGTTCCATCCATTGATAAACTCTCTACAGTGTTATGACTCCACAGATGTAAACACTCTGCTCATACACCTATTCATTTGGAAGCAACATTAGAACATACATGCAATATATATACAGGCAATTCTAATAACATTATAACATGTATACAAATTACGAGATGCATAGCATACAATGAATAGAAAATTGATACTTATCTTTTAATTGAGAAGACTTCCATATCAACATGGTCTAGGCCAAGGTACCAAACCCCAGCAACACCCCAACCAATGGTCTCTCTTCCCCACATGTATGTCCCACCCCAGGAGTGTGCACCTTCACTGTCACATAGTCCATCGGTTATTACACCTCCCTTTCCTTGGGATTCAACAACAGGCCTAACCGAAAGTCTTAGAGCACCGTGGCTCGAGGAGTTCCAACTGCCCTCAGAGATATCCAATCAGCATCTTCCTCGATCTACTCTTTGTAGTCAACATTCCACTTTAATCAACATCATCTCATCTACATCGCCCACATGCAGTTATCAAGAGAGAACATAAAAGAATTCATTTAGGGATTCCAACTTAGTTCCAAAAAGGAATTCAACTTTTTTGTTTTTCCAAAACATGAAATTCCATTTCATAATTCTTCTTGGTTGTTGCCATATTAGGATTGCAACCTTCCTTGTGGTTTTCCACAACCACCAAACTGCATACCATTTTCCTGCAAGGCTTCATCTTGCATACTGCCAACAATTGTCAGTATTTCCTGTACATCATAATTCAATTGAAATATGTACAGAACCATATGTAATGAACTTAGAATTTCCTGCAACTATCAATTCAATCACAATTACCAAAAAATTTAATAAAATAGAATGACTCGTCATTCTATGCATATGCATGTTCACAGTACTATATGTAAGTTCATTACTTATTTTTCTGAACAAGAAAAATTCTTGTAGTCAATACTCATGTGACTACTTGACTTGCAAATTTCATGTTGCAATGTCTAAAACCTCCTTAAAATGCCCTCAACTTCATGAGTTAACAACATCTTATTTGTTTGTAACAATTATTTCCATGCAATAATATATATGCATGTACTTACAAAACACATTCAATCAATGCATTTAGTATACAATTCTATCACTTACTATGCATGAGTGCAATTCTCAATGCATAATTAATCAGTGCACCTTGCATTGGATTACATAATGCTCTTTATCTTAGTCATGTATCTCACCATCCATAAGTTGGAATTATGGCCAATGTGTTGACACATTCTCCACACACTTCCTATTTTCTTTCCAATTAATTGGATGCCTTCCTTTTCGACCCGGACACTACACCAAGAATATAATTTTGTGTTGTTCATTAGTGTTAGCAAAAAAGGTTGCAGCCCAAGTTTTATTTAAAGGTAGGAAGCTTTTAGTACCTGCATGGCTCATAACCTTTCCATATCCATACCTTGCCATATCCAACTAGGTCTTGGTCTCATACATGACTATCTTACTGGAATTCATTCCTATAACAAGTTCTTATCTTTTAATTCTTTGGTTATTACCCCACAACCAAATTAACATGACATTCTCATATGTCAGTGTGTGCATTCAAAGCTAAGAATATTTGAATTAATACAAGCATCCATCCTTTTCCACATCTAGTGGCATGCATTCAATAATATAATCATGTGATTTTATAAAATAACTCTGGATGAGGAAATTCTTACCTAAATTTCCTTTCAGCAATTATGCAAAAAGAGTAATAAAAAACTCATACCTGCATGACTGCCATTAATAAATTTTATACTACATGAATGTCTGATGGAAGTAGAAGATTCCATGATTATTTTATCAAACTTATAACCAACACTTCAGCTCTTTGTTTCTTCCCTCCTTATGCAACAACATCACCAACAATACTTGCAAACATGCAAGCATTCTTTCCTCTGGATGACCCAACAAGCCATAACATACTTGCTTCCACGAAACTTTTCCTTGTTGATCCCAGAAGTCTAAAATTCATCCTGGATTCCTAGATCTTCTTGTGCTCTCATTGTAGTCATTGTACATGCCTATTTTTTTCCTAAGCACTTTTGACGCAGTGCCCCCACCTCAGCGGGGTCTGCTGACCTCCCGGTCAATTGATATTCAAACTCTCGAAGCTAGAGCAGCTCTTTGGGTCCCTACTATAACCTCCATGAAACAAATTTATAGGTCCTTTCCATTGGCTATGACCACACGCCTATCCAAAAGGTGCTTCACGATCTCGTACTTCAGGTGTTTTGCTGCGATTCAACCCCGACTCTCCTGATCCTCGAACTTCAAACAAAGATCCTAGCAAGTGCTAGCTTCGTTCATTTGACCTTCGACAAGGTGACCTTCGGCTATGACCTGGGGTGAAACTCCCATGTTATTCGAGACTTTTCACTTCACGATGTCGGAAGACTACTCACCTCCCTCCTTCTGATACCCGAAACCTTCTCCCCAACAAAGGAGATCGACGGTTAGATCTTCTTTCAGACCGACGGCCCAAACTATTCCTCCTGAGCTTCGAAGTGTTAAATGACTCCTGGATCTTATATTCCTTGTGACTTCACTGGATCTAACGGAGAGCGACTGTCAGTACCTCTCTCCCCCAAGGATCTCTACTATCCATTGATATTCTTGACAGGTTTCTTCTGTCCAACTCTGCGTCAACCCTTCTGAACTTATTTTCCACGAGGTGACTTTGACCCTCATCTTTCCTTTGAACACGTGAAAACTCTATCCTTCCTGATCTTGATTCTCACTGCAACTGAAGAATTCTCAAGAATCTTGCTCGCACTCCTTGTGGCCTTCACGATAACCCCTGGCTATCTGGAAATCCAACTCTGTGCACTCCTCGCAACAGAAGTTCTTCAACCTCCTTCCCTCAGGTTGGATAAGTTTAAGACTTAACTTGGCCTGTGCACACCTTGCACAGCTTTGTGATACCCTTGCACTTTTGTTGGTATAAGTTTCACGGTATCTCTCCTGAGCTTTCTAAGGTAAACCCAAAATATTTTGACGCACTCCTTGTGGGATTTTCTTTGCACTCCTTGCAGGAATTCATTCAATTGATACATATAGCAACCATAATACACCATAAAATTGGACAAAAGCATTCTTATATTGATTCAAGTGCTTCTATACATGGTCTTCAACAGTGGCAGCTTCTCTGCTCATACAATCCTCTATAATCTCTTCTATACCTAACATTCACATTTGATGTGCAAAGATTGTCACCTGGATTTTCTTCCCCAAACAAGAATTCCATTTGGGGTTTCCATGTTGCTTATCGAACCCAACATCTGATCCAATGACTTCTTAAAAATATCATATGTAGAATAAAGAATATTCCCTATCCTTCTTCCTTATTTCTTCTATCTGAAGACATCTCTATCACTTTTTTTGTTTTAATGCAACCATTACATCTAGAATCCTCTTTCTAAGACCTTTCCAATCATGGCTTCCTTGCTCAATTTTGAGCCTTGAGAAGAAACCTATGATTCTTTAAAACTTGTGCTTCTTCTCTGATGCACTTCTTGTGCAACGATCTCTTTACTCTGAGCTAATGGATCTTATATATTTGTTGGGCCCTATCATAAATTTCCTAGGTATTCAGTATTCTTTTGATGTGGTTTCAAACCAAACGAAACCCACTTGCTTCCTTCCTAACCCCTTTTCCATTCTTTAACATAGTTTTCGGACACTAGCCCCCATTTTCCTTGAGTCCTTAACTCGCATGGGACCACGACTGTGATCAAGTGCTAAAATTTGGGCACTTATTGGGGCCTTCGGCTTTGGAAGTTTTCAAAGAACACAATAGACCCTCTGATTTCCGAATTAACAAACTCGTGAAGTAGGGCAGATCAACCGTCCACTACTACTCAGCATCCGACGACTGACACACACTATGGAACCTCTGGCGTCTGAGTTCCAGGACTTCGAAGCTTCGGGACTTTGGAGGGTTTTTCATCCACACACACCCAATACCCTAAACTGTTAATCTTCGAACACTCCTTGTCAACTGTGGTTTGGATTGCAGAACCCCTTGGAGAGTTAACTCCCTTGCAACTTGGGTCCCCGCAATGCCTCCTGGTCGTCAATATTGATGTATCATGATCAACACTAGTGTGGGTCCTTAGACCTTTAACTACATTAAGTAACCTTAGGTCCCACTAACCATGCTCATATGGAGTGTCGCCTGGTTGTTTACTAGCAGCTGACACATGGCCTAGTCAGATGGGTGACACGTGTCATGTTCCAACTAGCATTTCAATCTTCCACGAGTTCGAAACCCACTGGCACGTGGCACACAATTCATGTGTCCATGTCAATCCGAGTGACATCATCATGCCACGCTACTCCAAATCTTTGGAACTTTGGTTTCTGGAATATTTCAAGATTGCTTCCTTCCAATCTCTGGAATTCTGAACTTCCAGACTTCTCTACCCTCCAGGCCTACCTAGTATAGTTGTCACCAACTCAGGTGGTGGCACATTGTATTCCTGGAAAGTTCCATGTCACCCCTGGCGATTTCATCTGGCCCCACCATGTCTACCCTTTCACTTCGGAACTTTAGACTTCATAAGTTTTTGCATCATCACATCCCACTTTTCCTGATAGCTGAACTCTGAAGTTACAATCTGTCATGAGATCTAACGGTCATGATTTTCCCCGAATCTAGGGTGTAGATCTCTCCTGGGACTTTGGAGATTCGGGCTTCGACCCTTCTCTTGTTTATGGAATTATACTTGACTGAAGTTGTGAAGTCCGAAGGGCTTCTGGGTTAACTCTTATGCACCTTCCCTAAATCTGACGGTCGTAAGGGATTTCCCTTCCTTCCGAACAGATCCTATGGTGCAGAACAGACTTTGATACTCTATGAATTTCCAAAGGAATTCACAGCTAACTGCCTCGCAACATTACCGGATCTAATGGTCGTGAAGGATTCTCCTTCTACCTAATAGATCCTAAGGTTCACATTACTCTGCAGCCCAATACCACTTATGTCGTGGTTTTACGACACCGCTACTCCTCCTGAGCTTCGTAACATGTCCAAGGTAACTTATTGGCACTCATGAAGGTTCTGAGGTTCGAAATTTGTCCTCCAAACACAATTTCTTCTTGAAACCTTGGGTCCAATGACCACTTATCCATCCCATTCAGGCTTAGTGTTTGAAACCTTGGCTCTGAACTTGAATTTTTTCCATTCCAACAAAATTTCTTTTCCAAAATTTTTGCTTCAACTACCACTAACATAGCCCATCTAGGCTCAGTGTTGAAAGCTTGGCTCTTATACCAAAATGTACGTTCGCGGCCACCAACCGGCATGGGTAATGCCACTACTCAGACACTTCACTTAGCTCTACCTTGTTCTCCTATGATTTGTGACAGCTCCAGCCTTAAACTACTGGGCTATGCCACACAGAGACACTTGTAGAAAAACATACACATCCATATAAACATGGAATGAATATTCTATGTGTATATAACTTATTATTGCAGAAATAATAGTAAGCCTACACATGCAGCATATACAGCATACATAGGTAATACTCATCCATTACAACATATGTACCATAACACAGCATGTAAATGAACATAAAGTGGTACTTATATTTTATTATAATACCACCAATTGTGTGCAGACCTTCCACGAACCTCCCAGCCATAGACCATGTTGCTCATCACGCTCAGCAGTGGGTCACCCCAGAGATGGGATTAAGCTCCACCCAGGGCAAGGGAATCCTAGGCTAGGCAAGGTCAATAGGTAAGTCACACATTTAAAGAGGAAGGATTCTCTCCCAGGAGCCACTTATGCCCACTCCTCACAGACTCTCATTCCCCACATGCATGTCCCACCCCAAGAGTATACACCTTCACTGTCACATAGTCCATCGACTGCTTCATCTTCCTTTCCTTGGGATTCAGCAACAGGCTGGACCAGAATTCTTAGAGATCTATAGTAGATATAGTACCCCTTCCAAGAGAACTCACTTCCATATCACACTCTCACCTGGAGAGAGTTGCTCACAGGCCTGACAACCTACCTCTTCAACCACAACCACCTCTCTCACCTAGAGAGAGTGTTGCACATAGGCCTGAAAACCTACTTCTTCAACTATGTTCTAGCACAAGGAGGACAACCACAAGGCTTGGCAAGGAAAATATGATGGAAACAAACCACACTTAGCCAAGGAACTGCATGGCCACAATATCCAACAGTTATGACACACACGGCACAGACAAATACGGGGTGCTCGAGTTTCTCAGGAAGGCAATACAAGATGACTTCACGGTTTTTGTTTTCAGAGATGCATGAGGGTATGCATAGGTCGATCTAGAGCTAAGCAGAATTCATAAAGGATACACATGGGATAACTTGGACTTCTCCTGGAGACATGGCTCAGTCCATCGGTTTTCCCCATAGGTTTCAGGGTGCGTGACCAGGAGACAACACTGAGGTCGATCATGGAGGTTTCAGGCTCAGACTATGGATGGAAGAATGGACAGGACCCCCCCAACAGTGTTGACTTTCCCATCTATAACTGCATGCACCCAGTTCGACACCTATCTTTCTGTAGCCGCATGAGTTCCACTTCGCACTCGTTCCTTTTCCCAGGAACTTAGGGTAAAAACATGTCTTTCACACATATTTTGGAATAATAATAAATTATTATTCTCGAGGACTTAAGCCCCTAATCTTAGCCCCTCTTTCCAACCTTTCATCCCCTTCTCCCTTACCTAGCCTTGTGGAAGATTAGTCCCCCATCTCTCTTTCTTCATGGTCGGTCTACACACAGCGATGTAATTATATTAAATATATGAGCATTTACACATATACAATAGTAGGCTCACTGGACTTTGCATATAGGCTCTCTGGCCTAATCACCACATAATCCTCCTAGCTTATTATAACTCGGCTCACCATCCTATCCAATACGTTTACAATTCATAATTATAACTGGGGCTCTGCCTGGGGATATTATAAAATTCACGTACATATTTCTTAAGCAATGACACATGAAATACATTATGTATAGACATGCATGCAGGCAATGCAAGCCTGTATGCTACTGGACCAATCCTCTCTAGGATTTTAAACGACCCACAATACCGAGCTGCCAACTTTGAACAATTTCCCAACTTTAGGGAACTTATTTTGGCCTCCAGTCTCAGGAATACATGATCCCCTACTTTAAATTCCATGTGAGTTATGTTCTTATCAACGTAACTTTTCTACCTGTCTTGGGCAGCCTTCAAATTCTGCTCAAACTTCAGCATTTGTTCTTCCATTTCCTTGAGCAACTCTGGCCCAACCACTACCCTATCAACTAGGTTGTCCCAGCTTACTGGGGTGTTGCACTTTTTGCCATAAAGTGCTTCAAATGGTCTCATCTTCAGGGATGCTTGATACCCATTGTTGTAGTAAAATTCTACCAAGTGTATATAATCTTCCCATTTAAATGGTTTTTCCATCACAGACATTCTTAGCATATCTTCTATCACTTGGTTCACCCTCTGTTTCTTCCCATCACACTAAGGATGATAAGCAGTGATGAAGTTCATATACATTCAGAACCCTTTAAATAACCCCTTCCAAAACTTTGATGTAAACTTTGGGTCTCTGTCAGACACAATTGTCTTGGGTACGCTATGCAAGCGTGCTACTTCTTTCATATAACTATCAGCAACATTAGTTTCTTTATGATTAGCCTTCATAGGAATGAAATGGGAAGCTTTAGTAAGCTTGTCCACCACTACCATAATTGCATCATGTTGCTTTCTCGTTCTTGGAAATCCCATGATCAAATCCAGTGTTACCACTTCCCATTTCCACTCAGGAATGGGTAATGGTTGTAGTAACCCAGCCAGGTGTCTATGCTCAGCCTTGACCCTTTGCCATTCCAAGCATTTAGCAATAAAATCATCAATATCTCTCTTCATGCCTAGCCAATAATATTGTCTTTTGACTGTTGAAATTATTTTCTTAATTCATGGGTGTCCTGCATAAGGTACATTGTGCATTTATTTTAAAATTTCACTCCTCAATTCAAAAGAGTTGGGTACATAAACTTTGTTTCTGTACAAGAGGATTCCATCAATTCCCAATTCATAATCCTCAACCTTCTACTGCATTTTACCTTGTTGCAATTTTGTTACTAATTCCATGTACTACAAATGTGATTTTGCAGCCTCTACAAATCTATCTTTCAAATCTGATTGCTACGTACTAATGGTTGTAGCATGCAACTCATGCACTCTTTTGCTGAGTGCATCAACCACTTTGTTCTCTTTCCCCTTGATATGCTTTATTTCAAAGTTATATTCATTGAGAAACTCTAACCATCTGCTTTGCCTGGAATTTAGATTTGGTTGATCAAACAAATACTTCAGACCATTATGGTCTGTCCTCAGTTCAAACCTCTTTCCCATGAGGTAGTGCCTCCACTTCTTCAACGCATGCACTATGGATGCCAACTACAAATCATGAGTGGCATAGAGCCTTTCATGCTCCTTCAACATCCTTGATTCATAACATACAACAAACCCATTTTGACTGAGGACTCCACCCAGTCATTCTTTACATGCATCTGTACATACAATGAAGTCTTCATTTGGATCTGCAATCCTCAAAATTGCAGCATTGGTTAACAGTTGCTTCAATTGTTGGAATCTTCTTTCACATTCCTCTTTCCATTGAAATTTATTCCCCTTCCCTTGCAAGGAAGTGATGGGGTGAGCTATTCTTGAAAACCTTGAAATGAACGTTTTGTAATAGCCAGCTAGACCCATGAAGGATCCGAATTTTGTCACATTCTTTGGCATTGTCTACCCTTTAATGGCCTCGATCTTTTCAGGGTCCACTGCTATCCCTTCTTCAGATATGATATGCCCCAAATAGTGAATTTGTTTTGATAAAATGAGCACTTGCTCAATTTGGCGTACAACTGATGCTCCCTTAGCACTTGCAACACCATCATCAAATGATGCTCATGCTTTTCTTTCGACTTGGAATATAGAAGGATGTCATCCAAAAAGACAATGACAAACTTGTCTAAATATTCCTGAAAAACGCCATTCATTAAGCACATAAAAATAATGGGTGTATTTGATAACCCAAATGACACCACTATGAACTCATAATGACCATACCTTGTCCTGAAGGTGGTCTTGTTGATATCTTCCTCTTTAATCCTTACCTGATGATATCCTGACCTTAGATCTATCTTTGAAAATATATTTGCATCCTTCAATTGATCAAAGAGATCATCAATCCTTGGAAGAGGATGCTTTTTCATTATAGTTACTTTATTCAACTGTCTAAAATCAATGCACAATCTCAATGTCCCATATTTCTTCTTCACAAACAAGACTGGGGCACCCCAAGGTGACAAACTTGGGCATATATACCTCTTCTTCAGAAGTTATTCAAGCTACATCTGAAACTCCTTCAACTCTGGTGTACTCACTCTGTATGGAGTCTTTGATACTGGAGCTGCTCCACGCATCAAATTAATAGAGAAATCGATATGTCTCTTTGGAGGTAGTCCTGGTACCTCCTTGAACACATCTTCAAAATCTTCAATGATTTCATGATCCTCCATATTTGGGACCTTATCCTTCGATGCTTCCTCCATATGGGCTGCAATTATTTGACAACCCTTCATGTAACACTTCTTCAGTTGCATTGTTGATATTTCCCAGACAATAACAGCCCTGGGAATTCCTTGGACTGTTCTTTGATTTCCTTCCTCATCTACAAAATTGAATTCCTTGTTACGACAGTCTAAGATGGCTTGGTGTTGGTCTAACCAATCCATACAAATTAGGCAGTCATAAGATCTTAAAGGAAAGATGTTCAAATCTGCCCTTGTGCTCAGTCCATTCATGTCCATAAGACATGGCTTAACCATCTCATTGACTTTTCTTTTGGATCCAGTAGCCAGCTGCACCAACCAAGATTTTACATGCTTGTTTCTTGGAAATTTCAAACTTTCCACCATCTTAGGATCTATATAACTATGAATAGATCCTAAATCAATTAAAAATATAGTAATGGTTTGGTTGTTGATCATACCTTCCACTTCAATCATATGTTATTGATACTCTGCTTGCTTTTTGTACAAGGCTGCATATATCCTTGGTACATGTATGCCCATGTCCCCCACTGTTTCATCTCGCTGAACATTATGAACAACTCTCTCTTTTTCACTTATGTGAGGACAATATCTAAACATATCATCACCTTTACAACCCCACCATTGAATAGGTGAATGTCTTGGCCTTTGACCACCTGTCTCAATCATTCTAGGTTATCTATAAGTTGGTTGTCCCTTATGGTCTCCTCCAATGTTTTGGGATCATCATATTGTATTTTTTCACTAATGGATGGTGGCAACTCACTCAAATACCTCTTAATATTGATTGTCTCATCCTTGATGAAAGAAACATACTTCAGTAATTCTAAAAACCTTCTTTCATACTCATCAATGGACATACTTCCCAGCTTGATTTCAAAGAAATATTTCATTTTCTTATCATAGTACCTCTTAGTCAAGTATTTATTTTCAAAATACTTCTTGAATTTCCTCCATGTAACATCTTTCTCTTTAATGTGTTGCACCTGCACAAGCTTGTCCCACCACATGGATGCCTTACCTTTGAGTTGATAGATGACAATTATTCCCTCTGCATGAGAAGAATAATTATGCAATTGAAATACTTTCTCATTCCCAGCAGCCATGTCTCTGCATCTTCATCCTTCTTATGCTCCTCGTCAAACGTAGGAGGTTTGATTTTGTTCATTTCTCCTCGTATCTCATCCTCCCCAAACCTCTTATGCTTCCTAATAGGGGATAGACTTAAGTTGTTGTGTAATATCTTATTGGAATGCCTCGGGGAGTTTTGGTGATGTATGTTGTCACTTTTTGTTCTTCTATGACTTCTTAATTTTCTTGAGCCACTCTCCTTATCCAATTTCTTTTCTATTCTCTCCAGGCTCTGCATCAACTTTATGTTGAATTCTCCTTATTTCTCCCTGGATTTCATGAGATTTTTGTTATCTGCTCGGTGAGTCTGGACATCTTTCTACAATTTTTCAATGATTTTCATCATGTTTCCTTCTTTATCTATCTCTTCTCCATGTCCATTGGAGTTCGATCCTTCAATGATCCGGATTATTTTCGGCACGAAATGAGAGCGGAGATATAATAAAGAAATGCACAGAGATATCATAGATATTCAATAATATAATAGAAAAGTATCAAATATGCAACCATAAACACAGATATACAGTAATACATGGTTTCTATTAATCAGATAAATGTACAAAGACTGTAAAAATATAGAGTGCAAGACTCGCTAGAATGGTGGCAGCTTATCTCTGAGAAGAGATGTGACGACTACTCACATTTGCAAGAAGATGATTACAATGAGGCTCTCAAGGCCTTTTTACAATAAAAAAAGAATTTCAAAAACCCTAGACTTCCAAAAAACTAACCCTAGGAGATGAAGCGCCAAAAGTCATGTGGGCCTAGTTTGGGTAAGTTAGTACATCAATTTCCCGAGGTCGTAACTTTTGCATACGATATCCGTTTTAGGCGTGTGATAGCTCGTTGGAAAGGTATCATTGAGGAGATTCATTTTGGGGACTCAATAATGCCTTCAAATATCATTGAGAACCTCTATCTCTAAAATCCTTCATTTGGGCCCTCAAAATGGCCCTGGAAGTTAAAAACTGCTAAAAATAGTAAATTGCCAAAATTGTCGGAAAATTGTCAGAAAAGGTGGGTGGCCACCGATATCCACCTGGATCATTCAAATACTAAATGGACGTCCATTCCTCTAACTTCATTTTCCAAACCGTAAGTACCCTGTGCCTTCAACATTTCTCTACACTATGCGACAATTCGGTACGGTTCTAAAAATTGTTAACTCTGCAAAATGTGCAGTCAACTGAAATTTTTTCAGGCTAATAGATGTTAGTAATTTTAAAGAATAAACCAATATGATTCAACAAAAACAATATTAGATTCTATTTTCTGCAGGTCTTGGTCGATCAAGAACCCCTCAAGCTTCTATCTCTAAGCCCCACTTTGTTCTACAACAAATTTCGGGCGCTAGCCCCTTTTTTTTCTTCATCCCTTGGTTCTCATGGGACCACGGTTGTGACCCAGCACTTATGATTTGGGCGCTTATCCGAAGCCTTGAAACTTCAGGCTTCAGGCTTCGGAGGTTTCCCTTTTTCCGCGCGTCCCAGCATCATAGAACAACGAATTGTAGAATGTGTGAAGAATGGTGGATCTACGGTCCACATTTCTTCATGCACCATTTCTTCCAAAATGTCAAGTATTTGGAATTCACGATATCATGCCATGCGTCCACTGGGGCCCATGGTTTTCATGCTCGAACTAATAAATGTCAAAAATTTCACATCAACTTTAGAACATTTCAAATTGCAGGGACATGGGTTGGCGGTTTTGGAGTAACCCACTGATCGTTCCGCAATTTTCCCCACGCTGACACGTACCCCTTCTAGGAAACCATGGTTTGGATTGTGGGACCACCTTGTAGAATTATATGTCACACAACTTCGATCTCCGCAATGTCGGCTGGCCATCGATCTTGATATATTGTTACCAAAGTTAATGCAGGGCCAATCCAGTTAACTTCTTCACCAATTTTAACTAACTTGTGCCACCGCCAGGAGCACCACATGGCAGGACACACAAAGTTGACACGTGGTCCAATCAGGCAGGTGATATATGTCACATCCTAACTACATTTCTATCTTACAAAGGTTCTTAACTCACTAACACATGGAACACATCCCATGTTTCCACGTCATCCCTAGTGACGTCATCAGGCCACGTCACTTCGAGACTTCAGGCTTCGAAAGATTTCACCTTAGCACACCATGTTTCTCCCAAACATTGAATTCTCGAACAAGCTAATCTTCTGACCCGCGTCTCTTGTTTGGATCGACGGACAGGAAATGCACAAAGTTCAATCTGTCTTCTCTACATGTGACCGAGAGTTGTGACCTTGGCTTAACCTTTGGGTGCTTATCTCACTTTGCAAGATTGACAGTCATGTTTTAATGAACCATGAAGATCAACAGCCAGGAGTGATTGTGGAAACTCAACTTTCTCATGCTTTAATTTCCTTTCGAATCTCCGCAATGTGAAGATGCTCGTCCATAGTGGGATCGATATCCACCGTTGATATATTGATCGAGCAAGATCAATGATCTTGAGGGATTGCAGGGTCTCAACTTACTCTCTCTTTAATTTCCTTCCCAATCTCTGTAATGGATCCCCACCGTCAATTTTTATAACCCTAAATTGCACCACACATGCTTACCTGGCATCAGGCCAACTCATATCCTTTCTTTGCCAAAAACATTGTTGAACAACTCTTCGAAAATCCTCTTGTGTAAATACCCACGTGCCCTAACCAATTACTGCACGCGTGTACACACTGGCTGACCCAAAACAGCCTGTGTGGACCGACAAAAGCATGAAAAAAGGAAAGTTGTCGACGGAACAAAAAGCTATGGGTGAGTTAACTGAAACTCCCGGCCATGCATGGCCGAGGGTTCGTCCAAATGCCTAGCTCCTTCTAGCCTATAAAAGAAGGGATAGGGGTACCATTTGGAAGGAGGAAGAATATAGCAAAGAAACTCTGCCCATTTACGTATTCCATTGTCCCAACCCTTTATCCTTTCCTAATCCCAAAGGAGATTTAAAGCAAAGC
>JASDQU011401824.1:84608-98326 GCA_032191745.1 Picea mariana
AGCTCCCTCGAGGAGATGCCAGGCATCGACCCACAAAGAGTCTGTCATGAGCTAACTTGTTGTTTTTCAAGCTCGCTTTGAGATCTGAAAGCAACATCTGGCGAGACTGCATTTATGCTTTTTGATCTCGTCTGGATTGACTGAAAAAAGTAACCATTATGGAGTCTTATTTAAGCCCTTTTCAGACTCCTTAAATATGAAAAGATTGTCGAGTGACCTTGTTTCTTCACACTCGTTCAATTGGTCCAGAAGAACGTTCCTTAAACGGGTCTTATTTTAAGCCCTTTTCAGACCCTCTAAACATGAAAAGATTGTTGAGCGATCCTATTGCCTTTCACACTCGTTAAACTGAAATTTGAAGTCACGTCTATCCGGTGGTAGTTTACCCCCTTTTCGGTCCAGACGGTCAACTGTACGAACAAAGGTATACTCTATAGAACTTCCGTTCTTTAGAAGAGTACTCTCAGGTATAATTTTATCCCTTTTTCAGGCCTGAGGGACTAAAATTAGGAAAAAGGAACCCCCACAGAGTCCATAGTTAAGCTCTTTTCAGACTCCCTAAAATTGAAAAGATCGTCGAGTGACCTTATTCTTTCACACTCGTTAAAATGGTCCAGAAGAACATTTCTGACGGAGTCCATAGTTAATATTTTTTCAGAATCCTTAAAAGTGAAAAAATGGCCGAGTGATCTTGTCTTTATCACACTCGTTAAAATGGTTTTGAATAGACGTCTTGTCGATGCTAGTTTACCCTTTTTCGAACCGACTAGACTATCTTCGAAAAAGGTACCCCAATGGAGTCTCCTTTTATGTTTTTTAGACTCTCTAAATATGAAAAACCACCGAGCTTACCTTCCTTGGGCTCGTTAAACTTACATCGAAGGACGTTACCATTGTGTGTTTTGTTAACCGCGTTTGCCTACCTTATACGCTAGCCTTGTAACAAGTTGCTTCTACGTCTTAACACCTTTGGCCCCCACAGGATGTTTCTCGAGTATCATTTTACTAGAACATCAGTCTTGTCCTTGTGCCTTGAGCTTGTATGTTTGCAACACTCGTTCCTCCCTTGTAATGTAATATTCCTTTATTCTTTTTTCACAATTATTGAAAAGAACAAAAAAATCAAATATACCCCAAAAAGAGGAAGGGAAAAGTATTTTCTTTATTGGCAGCATAATGAGTCGCCCTTGGATAAAGCACATCTGTCCATTTTTTCATCAGACTATGGGATGTAGTATGACTTTAGGAAGATTTTTCTCGCTATATAGAGTTGTGTCCTCCACCGTTTGGTTATCCTTCCAAACATATGTTGAGTTTGCGTCGCCTCCTGCTTTGTAGACTTATGATTAACATACATGCTGCCTGAGTCTCATCATTTGTCGTGCTATTATCCAAGGGAATTTTGTCACTAAGCCTGAGTCAACCCCTGTGCAATGTGTATTTTGTCCGCATACTCGGCCATCCTGAACGTCCAATCAATTCCTTGTTCAAAATCACTGAAGCCTTCAGTCCGATCATCAATATTATCAAGTCCATGACCGACGATCCATCGAAGACCTCTGGGTAGTGCATTCGTACACTCATATTACACTCCTACTCGAGTTTTGGAAGATTTTGAAGTTGTTGCTTGAGCTCTGAAGATCTCATCTCTAGCCATCAGGCCGAATCAGCTTCTGGAAGATGGATACTCTATATGTATATCTTTCTAATTTCGAGATGTAGCTCCATTGTGTATTGTTCACGGCTACTCTTTATAGTTATTATACATGGATCTACAATGTATTTGATTGGTAGCTATGGTTCTATTTTTATCCCGAGCATGGGCATGCCCACCTCGGTGAGACATTTGTTATTTTGTAGATGGCACCTCCCGGTTCCTGATCCTTGGGCTCAATCGTTCGGCACATCAGTAAAGATTGGTAATGTATTTCAGCCATTAGATGCTCTTCTGACCTCACACATTAGGGGGCATCTGTTATAACCCTAAATTTCACCACACATGCTTACCTAGCATCAGGCCAACTCATATCCTTTCTTTTCCAAAAACACTGCTGAACAACTCTTTGAAAATCCTCTTGTGTAAATGCCCACGCACCCTAACCCATTACTGCACGTGTGTACATGCTGGCTGACCCAAAACAGCCCACGTGGACCGACAAAAGCATGAAAAAAGGAAAGTTGTCGACGGAACAAAAGGTTATGGGTGAGTTAACTGAAACTCTCGGCCATGCATGGCCGAGGGTTCGTCCAAATACCTAGCTCCTTCTAGCCTATAAAAGAAGGGGTAGGGGTACCATTTGGAAGGAGGAAGAATATAGAAAAAAGACGCTTCCCATTTATGTATTCCATTGTCCCAACCCTTTAGTCTTTCCTAATGCCAAAGGAGATTTAAAGCAAATTAGTTGAAGGACAGAAGAAGAGGAGCCCAAGATCAGGTTCAAGGAGTGGTGGTCAGTCTCAACTTTTGTAAGTTGACTCATTTTAAGTAATAAACAGAATGATTTTCCCGTCCCAATTCATGAAATTTTTATGGTTTGATTAGTTTATGTTTGATTTCTAACCCGTGAGTATATAAGTAGTATGCATGCATAGTTGTTGCTCGTCTTGAATGCAGGTCAGCTTTGGAAGGAGTATTGCAAACAAGTAATCAAGCACAACAGAGGATCGACATCAAACACCGGTAACGAGGTCAGTTGATCTTTCCATGCATTTACTAAGAAAAGGGGATTTAAATCTAGGGATGAAGGTAGAAAGTAATTTCTATTCGGTCATATCTGCATGCAAAGTTTGAACTCTATTTGCTAGTTTTCCCCAACAACATCGATCTCCCCTCAATGAGATCTGACGGTCGACTTAATCTTCGCTTGATCTGTCGACTTATCTTTCTCTCGCCTAGATCTAGCAGCCCAACACCATGAATGTTGTGATTTCTTTCTCTATGGCCATTTATTAAACTTGTTACACCTCCTGTGTTTTCGAACATAGTCCAAGTATTCTTTCAACACACTTCTGGCACTCTGTACCTAAAAATTATCTAGACTTTCTTCGTTGAATTTCTCATTCGTGGCCCATTCAGGTTCTAGGTAGAAACCATGGGCTCTGAACTTGATTTTTTTTAATTTCGACAACAAATCTTTTCCGAAACTTTTGCTTCAACTTCCACTAACATGGACCATCTAGGCTCAGTGTTGAAACCATGGCACTGATACCATTTTGTAATGTCCCTGGACACCAATAGGTTGGGAAACACCACTTATTGGACATTTCACTTAGCTTTGATACCATTTTGTAACATCCTCGGCCACCAACAGGTCGGGCAATGTGACTTCTTGGACGGTTCACTTAACTCTGGTACCATTTTGTGAATTTATATGCACGCATATAACACAATTACTAGTTACATCATTATGTTCATGCCACTTATTCATGCGGAAATAATCATTAAAACATACTGACAATATATTCTACCATGCATAGATCAATGAGGAAATAATAGTAATCCTACACACACAACATAGTTGATATATACAAGCATTACTCATCAAGTTATAACTCATGTACAATTACACAACATACAATTAACAGAGATTTGGCACTTACCTTTCAATAGATGACCACTAAACTGCGTGCAGACCTTCCACGAACCTCCTAGACTTAGACCATGTTGTTCATCATGCTCAGCAGTGGGTCACCCCCAAGCTGGGACTAAACTCCATCGGGAAAGGGATTCCTAGGCTTGGCAAGGGAAATAGGAAAGTCACATAGGTCAACAAGAAGGATTATCTCCCATGGCCAGCTCACACTAACAGCCTATAGCCTCTCATTCCCCACATGCCTATCCCACCCCAGGAAGTGTGCCCCTTCTCTGCTCCACAGTCCTTTGGATTCCCCACTTCCCTTCCAAGGATTTAACAACCAGTCAAAAAGGAATTCTCCAAGCACTATAGTTGCAGTTGGGATCCCTCTGGGAAATCACTTCCTAGCAACCTCTCTCACCTGAAGAGAGTTTATTGCATGATTGAAAACCTGATTCTTCATTCCACGGGCCTAACAACCCACCTCTTCAAACCACAGGCATGACAACCTGCTTCTTCAGTCCAGATTCTAAGTCAAATCCTGAAAAGGTGATGGCAACAGAAAAGCTCAGTAAGAGCAGACGATGGAAGAAAGCCACACTCAATCAAGGAGCTCTATGGGATACAAAAAATAACATTTATAACACAACACGACTCAGACAGTTACAAGGTGTGTGCTTGTTCAAAGGTCGACGATGGAGATGATGGTGCCTCAGTACGTGAGTCCATGGTGAATCGGGTAGGGTGGAAGACTTCCATAGAATTGTTATGTTCATCAGAATGGCAAGGAGGTGGAACCCCCAATGAGTTGGCTTTCCCAGCTATAAATTGCATGCGCCCGGGTTGACACGTGTCTTCCTAAATCCGCATGAGTTCCACTTAGCACTCGTTCTCTTTCCCATGAACTTAGGACAACACTTATCATGTCCACCTTAGCCTTTAGGAAATAATAATAAAATATTATTCCCTTAGAGGTAATCCCTCTAGGTTATCCCCTAGGCCTAGACACTTATCCCCCTCCCTTACCATACCTAGTGGAGCTTATTCCCCCATAACTCTTTCTTCATGGTTGGTCTACACGGAACAGTGTAATTTTATTAATGATGTGTGTATTTGCATATACAAAATCAGGCTCATGGCCTTAATCATCTAGGCTTTCCGGCCTAATAAACATGTAAGTCTTCAACTTATAAATACTTAGCTCACCAGCCTATAAACATAATTAGAATTCAACAAGGGCTCGGCCTTGTGGTGTTACAGTTGCAAAAAAAACCAGTGATACAAGTGTGGAGGAACTTCCACAGCCTCAGAATCAAACCAACAAATGGAATCTAGGCAAATTCATTCCAAAAGAAAATGAGATTCACAACTATGAGATACATTCTTAATGTTTAGGAAACTATGTCCAATTTATGAAGGATCGTGTTGTTATTGGCAAGTTTCTATGGATTTGGCCCACACAACAAGATCTAGTTGCCTGGATCAACACTTGGTAGAAACCTAAAGGTCATATCGAACACAAACTTGGATCCAAAGGGTTTTTCAAAATGGTTTTTGAAAATGGGCCTTATTTCTTCCATTATACAAACCCTCATCTCCGTTATTGGACAAATAAATTTAACTCGGATAAGGAAGACTTCTCATATGACCTAGTCTAGGTCTGCTTATACTCCCTTCCTCGTGAGTAATAGGTCGAGGAAATCCTTGCAGGAATCAACAATACTTTGGGCACCTTTGTAAATACTATTGAGGCCACCAAACAAGGAAAATACATTGTTTATGCTTGCACCTGCATTTACATGAACGTTTCGGTTCCCATTCCAGAGCCAATCTACCTCAACTACCAAGATTCAATTGGATCCAAACTCTCAATAATGAATTTATTCCTTTTTTATGCCACGGGTTCCATGAGCATGGACATCTCTTTCATGATTGTCCATTGAATACCCCCCCAAGCCTTTGAAAAAAAAAGTGAAAAAGATGAGGAGGGTTTTATCAAGGTTGTCAGCAAGCGTAGACCTAGAAAGAAATTGCCTCAATTGAAACCGCTCAAAACCAATATTTCCAAAAGAAGCTTTGAAGTACTTGGAGATATCCCATCAAACCTGATCGATGCTAACCCATCTGAGACCCAATTGGTTATCCTGATTTCTCAATGGCCATCAAATCCTTCAAACAATTATGGAGAGCCTGAGGACCAATAGCCCGTCTAAAACCACTAAACCCTTTGGATCCATACGTTGGAGCCATGAACGTTGATGTTCAAGGATTAAAATGAGGTGGAAGTGGATGATATGGATCTAGAAGGTATTGGATTGAAATGCATTATCAAAGTATGTCAAATATGGGATATAAGATCTATTATGGATTATCAAAGTTTGTGAGTGCATCGTGCCCTCACTAGGATAAAAAATCCTCTTCTTATGGTAATCACCCCACAAGCTCCAACCAAAATTTGCAGGTTCACGCCAACAATTTAAAATCACAAAAGAAAAACTTATGGGATGATAAGCGTAGAGGGTGAAATTCCAATCTACAATTGCTCCAGGAAATTGGGGACATCTTGGTTAATTAAGGGAAGAATGTGTTGATCATGAACTCATATCAACCCTCCCTTCCTAAAAAATTCCAATGAAGATCATATCCTAGAAATTTTGAGGTATAAACAGTAAGAGCAAGAAGAGGTTCTTACGAAACAAGGTATGTATTGAATCCCTTGATATTTTAATGCTACAAGAAACAAAGAGTTGTGATGAAAATACAACAACCATTCTTCAAAATGTGTGGAGGGATAGTCGATTAATGACCCTTATTGCTAGAGGTGCAACAAGAGGACTTGTCATTCTTTGGAACCCAACTACCATAATTTTAGACAACTTCTTCACCATTGAAAGAATCCTTTCATCTCAATTCATACTTATAGGTTCGTCAAAAACTGGCTTTATCATTAATGTCTACGGACCCCAGCCTATAGTGGAGAAATATACTTTTTTTTCAAATATGAGAAATATGGTGGGTTTCATTCGAAAGCATCACTAGATTCTAGAAGAATGTTTTAATTTCATCTCCTCCCTTGGGGAGAAAATAAGGGGTATTTTTAGGCTGGACCCAGATAGTGATGCCTTCAACTCCTTCTTTCAAGATAAAAAATTGATAGATATTGAAACCTCCAATGGACTTCACACTTGGAAAAATCGAATGGTGGGATCCCATCAAATAGCATGTCAGATGGATTGCTTACTGATAACAAAATCTCTTATGCTCTCTAGTCAAGGACTAAAAACCAACACTCTTCCTTCGGCAAGCTTAGATCACTAGCCTAATTTCCTCTCTTTAGAAACTATGAGAACCCCTCTCAAGAGACCCTTTTGAATTGAAAAATTTTGGCTTTCTCATTTGGATTTTCAAGCAAACATTAATAAAAGGTGGCATGAAGAAACTATATACAAAGGCACACTTGTGTATTGCTTCAAATAAAGACTCAAAAATCCCAAATAGCATCTTCGCTCCTAAAATAAAACGGTTTTTTGAAACATTTTTCAAGCTCAGAAAGATCTAGAATCACCTATGGAAGACATCCAACAATATATCATTACCTCGAGGAAACATGAATCCTTAGCCCATCAAGATTAATACATATCTTCCTAGCTTGATGAACATTATCAATAGGAAGAGATCCTTTGGTGCTAGAAATCTCAAATATAATGGCTCAAAGAGGGGGAGCACAACACTAAGTTATTTCATCAATCCATGGTTCAAAGGCATCATTCCAACTATATCACCCAACTTAATAATTCTCAAGGTAACAATCTATCTTCTCATTAGTATATTAAGCAAGAACTAGCTTCTTTCGAAGCCTCAATTAGATCCCTCGATGGCTATTCAATCCATCACCAAGCACATTACTCACCTTGTCTCTAACAACCATAATGCTCGTATCCTATGCCCCATTTCCCTATCTGAGGTGGAGGGTATTATCATGGATATGCCCACTTGCAAGGCGTTAGGCCCCAATGGCTTTACCACTGGCGTTTTCCACCATTGTTGGTACATAGCTAAAAACGATGTTTGGGCCTTGGTGTATGAATCACAATGTATCTCATGCATCCTTCCTAACTTGAATGTAACCTTCCTCATGCTAATTCCCAAATAAGACAAAGTTGTGGATCCCAACCAATTCCTCCCCGTTTCCCTCTGCAATGTGATCTATAAAATCATCACCAAAGTTATATCTTCTCACCTAGAACCCCTCATGCCTCTCCTTATTGGTCTCAAGTGGTCTGGCTACGTGGAGGGCTATCAAATTTTTGAAAACCTTACCCTCGCCCATGAAGTAATGCATTCCCTGAAATTGAACAAATCTCCAGGGATGTTGATTAAGCTAGATTTGTGAAAAGCATTCAACAAAATCAGTTGGTATTATACTCGATTGATCCTCATGGATTTTGGTTTACATATTGATTGGGTCAAGTGGATACTCGCTCTCATCTCTTATGCCTTCTTTTCCATACTAATGAATGGCTCTCCCTCTCCTCCCTTTAATCCCTCTCGAGGTATTCACCAAGGCAACCCTCTCTCCCCCTTCATTTTCATTATGATGGCAGAGGATCTTGGAAGAATTCCTAAAGAAGATATCAATTCTCGCAATCTTCAAGGCTTTAATCTACATAACTCTTATCGACCCATTTCCCACAGTCAATTTCTAGATGATACCATGCTAATGGGCATTCCTATAGCTTGAGAGGCTAGGACCATCAAAAAATTTCTCGAAGACTTCATGGATGCCTCTGAAATGACCATTAACCATCTCACGTCTCAAATAGTCTTTATCATCACCCCTTTGGCAATCCAGTTCCATGTCTTCTACATTTTGGGATTTTCATGAAGCTCCCTTTCCATCCAAATATCTATAAGTCCCCCTCCTAGACTTTGTTGTTAGTAATCCCCATGGGAATATCTTCTCACCAAACTTGACAAAAATATTTATGCATGGACCTTTCGTACCTTGAATATCATTGTATATCTCATTCTCCTTAAATATGTTTTCCAATCCATTCCTCTCTACACCTTCTATGCCCTAGTAGCCCCTAAACGTATCCTAAAAGCCATCATAACTATTCAAAGAAACTTTCTTTGGAAATGAACCAAAGTGAACAAAAATTGTGCCTTCGTTGTATGGGACGCCCTCTGTTTTCCTAGAGAAAAGGGTGGTTTGGGACTGTGAGACCCCTGTATTCTTAATGTTGTCATAGGAGCTAAGATTTGGTGGCATTGGCTTCAAGGAAAAGGAGAGCTTTGGTTTGCACTATGGAAATACAAATATGCCAATGAAATTTGATTTTTAGAGCTCATCTGGATGGTTGGAGAACAATCTGGTTCCCTCATCTGGAATACAACTTGGCAAAAAAAATATTTCATCCATGAGCACAACTTTTGGGAATTTCATGATGGAAAGTCAACCTTTTTTTGGGAGGACTCTTGGAAACAACTCCCCCATCTCCAGGATTGTCCCACCTACCTGAGCCTTAAAGATGTATTAAAGGTTGGTCATGGCTGGAATGTCTATTAGTATTGGGCTTCTCATTCATCCACATCAAATTGGAGAAGTTTGGATATAAAACCATATCACCTACCCCTTCAAGATAGACTCAATTATTCAACTTTAAAATCTGAACTTCTCAATTACCGAATCAAATATTCGACTAAGATAGATAAGCTTAGGTGGGTGCATAAGTTGAGTTGTAACTTCAACCTCGAGGAAGCCTATGCTTTGGTTGTTGGGCATGCTCATACCCCTATGGACAACATCTGGATTAAAATATGGCAATCAAATCTATGGCTGGAATTGGCCCTATTTGTCTGGTTAACTGCTCATGGAAAAATATTGACCTATGATCAGTTGATTCATAGAGGCTTTGAGGGATCAAGCATCTGTATCATGTGTAGATAGGATGAACAACATTTAGAGCACCTTTTGAACTCTTATCCCTTTAGCGCCACCCTTTGGGATTAAGGTGCCACTCTCTTCAGACAAACAAATAAACACAAAGACAATGTCAAGCTCACTCTCTCTTCATCTCTCTTCATGGAATATGCATCGATTTATGAATCCCATTCTGAACAGGGTCTAGAAAACTTTCCCAAGATTTATCCTTTGGGAAACTTGGGAGGAAATAAATCGACACGTATTCAAGAATGAGGAACAACCAGTCTCATTGACTTAGACAAGAATCCAGAGATTCATCTTGGAAACAATTTATTCCTCTCCTTGGACCAAGGAGGATTTCAAATGCAATAGCAAAGAGAAGATCATCCTTTCCAACTGGGAATTCAACCCTGCTTCATCCTTAAAATCCATCGGTTCAACTTCCCCTAAGATATCCTCACCCCTTGCATAGTCTCCTCCACCTAAATACTTTTTCAAGCTTAATTTTGATGGTGCTTCTAAGGATAATCCTGGCCTAGTGGGATAAGGTGGAGTCTTTCGAGACTCAGAGGGTCGAATTATCTAAATTTATGCAAGTTGTTAAAACAAATATTGAAATTTATAAACTTTTTGTTCCTCACCAAAAATTTTTGTCAAGTTGTGATAGATTTAAATACTTGTGTCTCCTAGCGTAATCTCTTTAGCCACAGTAAACCTCTAAACCTTTCGCCATTTTCGCCAAGCTTCTCTACCGTCAAAATCTCAAATCCTTGCATTATATTTTTCAAGGCGTTTCCATCTCTTTTTGTTCGCAATTCCTCGATCTTTGAAATGTTAGGATATTTAGACACTTAGTATTTAGTTAATATCTACTTGGTCTAATGTGTCCTTAGGCAAAAGTTTGTTTCTTAGTGTGCTTCTTTAATGTGCATTAGTATGCATTTGTAGTTAGAAAATCTAACGGTCACGATATGTTCCTGACATAGAGTGATCTGATGGTTCATACTCTCATCAATCTTAACGGCCATTGATTTGTGTCTTAACACCCAATTGTTCCATGATCTCTATTTAAAGAGCATGGAGGGTCATTTGTCGATGATCGATTGTGAGAAAATCTCTTGTAAAATCTTTCTGTAATCTTTTTCTTTTGCATTAATAAACTGCTCCAAGTGGTCGTGTTGGTTGGGGTCGTGGATGTTTCCCCGTAAGGGTTTTACCACATGAAAACATCGGTGTGTTGATATTTTATCTGGTTATGTTAGTGTCTACTGAAGGTGTTTGTCCTCTATTGGAATAATTGTGTGTCAAACATGGTGTCAAACATGGTATCAGAACCTATTTGAAGACCAGCTCATTTTGTAAATCGAGATCGTGATGTCGAGTTCCCTCATCTCCATTTTCTTTCATTTACGTACATTTATGGACTGAGAGGATTGTTCCATTATGTTTGGAGCGCTCGTTTCATTCAGTAACACTTTTCGTTTCACTCGAAAAGTTTTCTATTTGCCCAAGATACAGTCATTTCAGTAAAATCTGGATGTATAAAGTCTGCATACTCATTTTTTAAAATTTTTGCAGAGTATTATTTTGGTTTTATTTCGGTTTTGTATTATTTATTTCCGGGTTGCTACTCTTTTATATCTGTGTATGCTCTTTGCCCCATGCCATGTGCGATCTCGGTAAATCAAAAACAAATAGGAAAAGGTGCATCTTTCGAGCAAGCTAACCGAGATCTAACCCTTATTGTCATCGAGAAGCAAAAATTTTTTCTTGTGTGAAAAGAGTTTTTTTTAGCACGCTCTCCAAAGCCGTCTTCAACAACAACAACAAGAGTTTTTTTTAGCACGCTCTCCAAGCTCGTCTTCAACAACAACAACAACAACCCCAATCCTCTTCCTAAAAAATACAATATGTTTTGCTAGACCATTTGGTTAAAAGTTGCCTTATTAAGTAAGAGATCTTGAATTCAAGTCTCTCTTTTGTTACTTTTTTTGAAAAAGTTCATGCTCAAATTGTAAAGTGTATTTCACTTCAAGTATAAAAGTGAATCACTATAAGTAGCTTTAATATTTTATTTTAGAGTTATTTACTTTGCATGCAACTTTTCTTTTATAAAGTAACTTCATTATAAAAGTGATCCCCACTTCTCTTTATAAAAGTGGGTCACTTCATAAAGCAACTTACACTATCACGTGGTTTTTTGGTTACCGTTTATGCCTTTGTTTAAAAGGGCATAGTTCTCACATTCGAAGTCCATTTTCAGTGACGTTTTTTTAAAACCGCATAACTTTTCGAGATCTTTTCATCCAGATCATCAGTTTTGGTTTTTAAATCCATATTATCTGCATATTTAATATTTCTTCTACAAGTAATATATTGCTTACCAGCAACAACTACTTCCAATGGAAATCTCATGTGGAAGATTTATTAAGAAGTAAAGGCTTGTACCGGATTACCTTGGGAAAGGAAAAAGCACCCACTTATGATGATTAGAAATTCAAATGGGCTAATAGGAGTGATGAAGCACATGGACTAATCGAAATGTCCATCTCTCCTGATTTAAGGTTCCACCTTAAAGAAATTGATGACCCCGATGAAGCTTGGGAAAAGATTGAATATGTGTTTAATAAACTCATTATTATTCGAGCACAACAGTTAGAAAATCAAGTACTGACCTTAATTCCAAGTGATTTTTCTTGCCTTGGAGACTATCTATCTAAGTTTAAAACACTCAGAATTTTATGTGAAGAATGTGAGATAGACATGAAGGAAGAGTGTTTCATCTATCTTATTCTTTCTAAGATAGGTAATGCATATTTTGTGTTTGTATCTACCTTTTATTCCAATGAGAGAGGCTCTAGGGAAAGCTTATTAAAAACCCACTCTTGAGTCCTTTTGTGTTGCTTTGATTAGAGAGGAAGATAAGCTTATACAACTTGGAGTGATTGGCACTGGAGGTACCCCCAACAAAGCCTTAGTTTCCCAGCAGAAAGATAAACCCAAGTATCTCAAGAAGCAACATCCTCGCTACAAAAACAAGCAACCTAAGGCTCCCAAACCTACTCAGACAACTTCAGCTCCTAATGGTGACAAAAAAGCGAAATATAAAAATAAGAAGACTGGCAGACATTGCAAATTTTGTGATAAATATGGTCATGATGAGTCCAAATGTTTCAAGAAGATGGCAGTTTTAGAAGTAGCGATGAAGAAGCACAACATCAATCTTGATTCTACTTCTTCTTCTTCTTCTCATGGACATGCACTTTCCACTTCTGGTTTCTCCTTCAATACAACTTCTACTTCTTCTTCTGATGATTGGCTTATTGATTCAAGAGCATCTTATCATGTGGCTAAGGATAAAGACATATTTTCTACTCTAAATGAATGTAACACCAATAAAATATTTCTTGGTGATGATAGATCTCTTACTGTTGTAGGATCTGGAACAGTTCAAGTAGATAATGGTCATTTCAATGATGTATTATGTGTTCCAAGTCTTTCTTGTAACCTTCTATCAGTATATCAAATCACTCATTTGGGTGAAGGTAAAACCATAGAGTTTTCACCTCACCAAGTTGTAATCAAGGATCTAAAATATCCTAACCATGTTCTTGCAACTGGAATAGTTGATGATATTACCAGGTTGTACAAGTTTGACAACTTTGGGTCATCATCTTTTTCATCAGTTTTTGTTGCTCATAGCGATGACTTGAGCAAACTTTGGCATGAGCGGTTTGGTCATCTAAACTATCGCTCATTGCAGCAACTATGTTATCAACATATGGTGATTGGTCTTCCTCTTGTTTCATGCAGAGATGGTGTTTGTGTCGGTTGTGTTCTCGACAAACATCATCGGGACATTTTTGACAAACATTCCTCTTGGCATGCCTCGGGCCCTTTGCATCTTGTTCACGGTGATTTGTGTGGTCCACTTTCTTCTCCTTCTTTTTCTGGGTGCAAGTATTTCTTGACTTTCATTGATGATTTTTCCAAACGTACTTGGGTTTACTTCTTAAAAATTAAGAGTGAAGTTTTTGACAAGTTTTTGGCCTACAAGGCCCTTGTAGGAAATCAATATGGACATCAAATTCAAAAGTTAAGAACAGGTAATGGAGGCGAATATGTGAACAATAATTTTACAAGTTACTGCACTACACAGGGCATCTAAATGCAACACATTGTTCCACATACACCACAACAAAATGGTGTTGCTGAGA
>JASDQU011401824.1:110264-121758 GCA_032191745.1 Picea mariana
TGATGAATGTGAATAATATTATGAATATATATTGCAGGACTGCTGAGAGGGGAATATGCTAAAAAAGATACCACGATGGCTAGATAAAGGTGATGGAAGGCACCTGGGATGGTGGCGTTAACTTCCACCGAAAACCAATACCGTATTTGGTCTTCACTGGCTCAGAGAACCAAGAGCGGCTTGCTGGACCGAAATTAATTACTCGCAGGTTGGTAGGTGGATGGATCCTCATGCGTAAGGAGGGATGGGGGTAAAACCGCCCATCCGTGGGGTCCTGACACTTGACCACTGCGAGGGAGATCATGCCACACGCAACCTCACCGGAAAGGAAAAAGGCAGGAGGAGTGTGCGATCACGGGCATATGCGAGGGAGGAAGAACTCTGGAAAAATATATAGAGTGAGTGATAGCGGAGAAGAAGGAGAGTGACCTTCGTTCTCAGTCACTAGCAGACAGAGACACAGTCTCACAGTATCGTGGTCTCATCTCGGGGGTGGCTAGTGGTAAATCCGTTGGGAGTCATTGAGCCTACGGTTGGGTGGAAACGAGCACCCCTCTCAGCAGTTGCATCACCCCTGGTGTTTTTCTGATAAGTGTTTTGTCTCTGGCATCTTGAAATATATATATATATATATATATATATATATATTCTGACATTTATGCTCATAAGATGTGAAATTGTGGATGATTTCAGTGCAAGAATGTCTGTATGGTGTTTGATCAGTACTGGTAGTTTCATGTTTATAATGGAAAGACTACATATGACTTATGTTTTCATAAATCGCTATTTATATGCATACTGATCTAATTCATACTTCACGTCTAGTTCTCGAGAGAGAGATACCCTTATCTACCTCAGATAGTACCCTGGGTAAACCTCCCCATAGAGATTCCCTCCTTGAAAATCCCATCAAAAATCTGGGAAGAGGATGTGAAGGCGCAAGGCCTTAGTAACCCTGCAAGAGGAGGAACGATCGTCTTGAAATCTCAAGATGGCTGTGTAGGGATAAGTATCATTTGATGGGCAAGATCCTGTCGGAATATCTGCGATCACTCACGGCCGTTAGATTGGAAGGAGGAGAGGGGGCGTTAAATGCCTCAACCTCTTTCCTTTGTTTTTACGAGTAGCAAGTAGAGACCGAGACCCACTCAAGTCTTAGACTTGATGAAGGAGAGCAATGGATGTGCTAAATACTCTTCTAAGAGTCAAACCCAGGAGAAAGAGTGCAAAGCTCCCAAGTCCCTCATAGTTGACGAAGCTCAGGACAGATAGCACCTGGTCAGATGCACAGACCCTGTAGGAATTCACAGAGGTCGAGGAAATCTTTCATGGCTTCAGAGTAGGGAAGCCCGGGAGGGTTAGTTCCGTTTTGTGCATGGAGCCATAGCTGCGAAGGTTGCAGAGGAGAAGCAAAGGCCGAGACCTTTGATACTTAAGAAATATTCCAAGGAGAAGAAAGAGAAGTGCATGCTCAATGAAGAGCTACAACCACTGTAAGATTAGCTGGAGTGAAATAGATATGGGTTGTCGAAAATGTACGTCCAGACACACGCAGAAGAGAGAAGAAATGAAGGACAGAGACACTTCAAGATAGAAGTGGCGAACAACCGATAACCATTGGATCTTATAGAGTTGCAAGGTGGTTAGGGTTGGGTGCTTCAACCCACGAAGTCGCGAAGTGCCGAGAGCCGAGGCTTGTGAGAACACATGGCACATCCATCAGGTGGGGCTTGCATGGCTGACATGTGGACATGTGTCGCCTGGGAAGGAGTCAATATTATGTTGACTTCTCACGTCTCGGAGGTTCGCGAGATAGGAGCACGAAGGCTCGACACCCCAAATCGCGAGATTGTGAGAGGTGAAAAGTGCGAGAAGGAAGTCAAACCAGTGCTGAATTTCGTGTCTCGGAGGTTCACGAGATAGGAGCATGAAGGCTCGACGCCCCAACTCGCGAGATTGCGAGAGGCGAGAAGTATGAGAAGGAAGTTAAACCATCGCTGACTTTCGTGTCTCAGAGGTTCACGAGATAGGAGCACGAAGGCTCGACGCCCCAACTCGTGAGATTGCGAGATGCGAGAAGTGCGAGAAGGAAGTCAAACCATTGCTGACTTTCGTGTCTCAGAGGTTCGCAGGATAGGAGCATGAAGGCTCGACACCCCAACTCGTGAGGTTGCGAGTTGCGAGAAGTGCGAAAAAGGGAAGTCAACTATCGCCTTTTGAGGTTTACCAGAGTCGAAAAACTCGATGCTTTGGTAGCGCCGAGTCACGAAGAGCGAAAGGATGCTATACTGGTTAGGTCTGTGGCCATAACCGCCTATCAGATGAGTGCGGTTAAGGGATGGCAGGGTCTGTATCAGGTCCCGTAAGGACTCGGGGAATTCTATTCTTCGGAGAAAAGAAGAAAAGGGGTGAAATTTTTTATTATACCGTAGTGGGTGTGTTACAAATGATAGGTGTGTGACACCCCTCCCCTTTTTTTTTGCATTGTCCTCAGTGCAACTTTTTTATTACATATACAATTCAAAATTCTTCAAAAAGCTCCAAGCTTTAGCTATTGGAAGCCTGTTATCCACCTGGTGCTCTACTTTCAAGCACCAATTCTGGTGTTCATACTATAGTTGAAACTCAATTTCTCTATTCCATAGAGTTGCTTTAGGAAAGCATTCAACTCATCGTTCCTTGTTACATGCTTCAATTAAACTTCATTGAAAGCACCGACTGGTTGTAGATCCATAATGTTCCACCCAACCTTAGATCTCACTGTTGATAAACTCTTAGTAGGGCTATGACTCCACAGACATAAACACTTTGTTCCTACACCTTTTGATTGAGAAGACCTTCCACCCCTGAACATGGCTATGACTCCATCGGGGAAATGGCTTCCCAAGATAGCCACGGTCCAGAAATCCATGTCAACTGGGTCTAGGCCAAGGTACCAAACCTCAGCAACACTCCAACCAATGGTGTCTCATTCCCCACATGCCTGTCCCACCCCAGGAGTGTGCACCTTCTCTGTCACACAGTCCATCGGCTGCTACACCTCCATTTTCTTGGGCTTCAACAATAGGCCAGATCAAGAAGTCTTAGAGCATTGTGGATCTCGGAGTTCCAACCGCCCTTGGAGATTTCCAATCAACATCTTCCCCGAGCTACTCTTTGTAGTCAACATTCTAATTTGAATCAACATCATATCATCTGCATCACCCACATGCAGTTATCATGAGACAGCATAAAATATTTCATCTAGGAACTCCAACTTAGTTCAAAAAGGGAATTAAACTTTCCCCCAAAATATGAAATTCCATTTCATAATTCATCTTGGCTGTTGCCATATTAGGATTGCAACATTCCTTGTGGTTTTCCACAAGCACCAAACTGCATACCATTTTCCTACAAGGATTCATCTTGGATACTTCCAACAAATTGTCAGTATTTCCTATACATCATAATTCAATTGCAATATGTACAGAACCATATGCAGTGAAATTAGAATTGTCTACATCTAGCAATTCAATCATAATTACCAAACAATTTAGTAAAATAGAATGACTCATCATTCTATGCATATGCCTGTTTTTAATTAATATCTGTAAGTTCATTACTTCTTTTTCTGAACATGAATTTTTTTTTTTGTAGTCAGTATTCATGTGACTACTTGACTTGCAACTTTCTTGTTGCAATGTCTAGCAACTCCTAAAATTTCCTCAGCTTCATGAGTTAACAACATTTCAGCTGTTAGTAACAATTATTTCCATGTAATAATATATATGCATGTACTTACAAAACACATTCAACAATTGCATTTAGTACACAATTCTATCACTTACTATGCATGAGTGCCATTCTCAATGCATACTTATTCAATGCACCTTGCATTGAATTACATAATGCTCTTTATCTCAGTCATGTATCTCACCATCCAGAAGTTCTGACCAATGTGTCGACACATTCTCCACACACTTCCTAATGTCTTCCCAGTTAATTGGATGCCTTCATTTTCGACCCGAACACTACACCAAGAATATAATTCTGTGGTGTTCATTAGTGTTAGCAAAAAGGTTGCAGCCCAAGTTTTATTTAAAGGTAGGAAGATTTTAGTACATGTGTGGCTCATAACCTTTCCATATCCAACCATGTCCTGGTCTCATACATGACTAGATTACTTGCATTCATTCCTATAACAAGTTCTTATCTTTTAATTATTTGGTTATTTCCCCACAACCAAATTAACATGACATTATCCTATATCAGTGTGTGCATTCAAAGCTAAGAAGCTTTGAATAAATACAAGCCTCCAGCCTTTACCACATCCAGTGGTATGCATTCAATAATATAATCATGTGATTTTATAAAATAGCTCTGGCTAAGGAAATTCTTACCTAAATTCTCTTCAAGAATTACGCAATAAGAGTAATAAACTCATACCTGCATGACTGCCATTAATAAATTTTATACTACCTGAATGTCTGATGGAAGTAGAAGATTTCATGCTTCTTTTATCAAATTTATAACCAACATTTAATCTTTTTCTTGATTCCCTCCTTATGCAACAACATCACCAACAACACTTGCAAACATGCAAGCATTCTTTCCTCTCACTGACCCAACAAGCCATAACATACTTGTTGCCACATAAATTGCAGCAACTTCTTTCTCCCTATAAAAATTTTCCTTGCTGATCCCAAAAGTCTACAATTCTTCCCGGATTCTTGGATTTTCTTGTGCTCCACTGTAATCATTGTACATGATTAGTTTCAACCTGATCACTTTCTAGTCAAATCACTCTTGGATGCTTTTGCATTTATAGTCCCAAACTAAGTTGATATTAACCTTCAACTTTCATTAATTTCTTGGATCCAACTATCCCAACTCGTACGTGGATGAATTAAATTCCAAACAAAGTTGTTTTGTAGACTCTGGATTCTTCAACATCCAGTTACTCTTCAAAACTGAACTTCTTCATCCCTTTCCAGACAAAATACTTTAGTACTTGTGGTTTTCTTGTACTCTTCTTTTCCCTTTGCCAACTAGCTTCAAACTTGACTTTCCTAGGCAATCTCTAGCATATTGTAAGGATGCAGACATGCCTCCTTTGCTAGATGCATAGAATTAACTGAAAGTACTTCTTTCACCTTACCATCATAGCTTCAAGTGGTACCTCCAACCTTTTTGGTTGTCACTTATTGCTCTATGTCATTTAAGATGGCTTCTTGTTAGGAAACATATTTGATGACCTTCATGCCATGCTTCCATTGCGCATTCTGATAGTAATAATGGAGGTGCTATGTCCAATCTGTGGGGTTGATCCTTGGATATGTCACATCTTATATCCAAACTCTTTCATATTCCATAAATCCTTCCTTCCTTATTCCCATTCTTTGCATCTCCATATGAACTTATGGTTCATGCATTATCATGTATCGCAGATGGCTTTCTCTACCTAGATTTCACATTGGATGTGAAAATATTGTCACCTGGATCGTCTTCCCAAAATAAGAATTCCATTTGGGGTTTCCATGCTGCTTATCGAACCCAACATCTGATCCAATGACTTCTGAAAAATCTCAGATGTAGAATAAAGAATTTTTCCCTGTCCTTCTTCCTTCTTTATTCTATCTGAATACATCTCTAACACTTTTTCTATTTTAATGTAACCATTATATCTAGAATCCTCTTTTCGAGACCTTTCCAATAATGGCTTCCTTGCTCAATTCTGAGCCTTGATGAGAAATCTATGATTGTTTACAACTTGTGCTTCTTCTCTGACGCACTTCTTGTGCAACGATCTCTTTTCTCCAAGCTAATGGCTCTTAGATCTTTGCTGGACCCTATCATAAAGTTCCCAGGTCTTCAATACCTCTTCTGATGCAGGTTCGAACCAGATGAAACCCATGACTTCCTTCCTAACCCCTTTTCCCTTCTTTAACATAGTTTTCAGGCACTATCCCTTTTTCTCCATCTTTCAATTGCATGTGACCACGAGCTGTGACCCGGGGCTATCGGATAGGTGCTTATTCGGGACTTCGGGCCTCCGAATTTCAGAAGTCCGGCTTCGGAAGTTCCTAACTCCTTTCTCTCCGGGGTGTTGATCTTCCAGAGTAAACCTCCACTTGTCACGTGTCCTTCAACAGATCGACGACTATCAATCATTTGACACTTCGGGCTTCAGGGGTTTGTGATCCACCCGTTCCATTTTACTCCGGAGTGTCATTCCTCCGGCGTTAGTATCCTATCGCCACACATTTGCTGGCTCAGAGTTTCGATGGTTGAGCACTATCATGTCACATCACTTAATGCCTTTCAGTTTGCGGGGGCACGCATCGACGGTTTGGAGTAACCTGCCTTTCGCCCCACAATTCTTCTAATGCTGACACGTAACCCCTTGGTGAAACCGTGGTTTGGATTGCGGGATCGCCTTGGGGAATTAACTCCTGTGCAACTTGGGTCCCACAATGCCTCCTGGCCATCGATCTTGATGTATCGTGATCAACGCCAGTGTGTGCCCGCTGACCTTTAACTATGTTATGTAACCTCAGGGCCCACATAGTACAATTGACAACATTCCAGGTGGGGGAACGTGGCAGGTATAGGAGAGGTCCACGTCACCTCCAAGTGATGTCATCATGACTCACTACTTCGGCTCTTCGGGGCTTCGGAACTTCAGGCTTCAGGAGTTCTCTCCTTAGTACACACTAATTCTTTCGAACGCTGAAATCCCGAACAACCAATCTGCTGACACGTGTCCCTCTTAACGGACGGTACAGATTAAATCTGGATTTCGAAGCTTCAGGAGTTCTCTGTCTTTCATACAATGCTGTAACTTCCACCCTTGGCTTGATCCTATGGTTCTAGTCCAACTTCGTCCCAATCCAACGGTCGATCTCTTCTCCCCAAATCTACGGTGTAGATCCACTTCGGGGACTTCGGGGCTTCGACCTCTTCCGCTATATAACACATACTTAGCTGAAGTCTCAGATTCTTAAGGACTTGCAGAATAACCCTCCTGCACTTTTCTCCAGATCTGACGATCATGAATTATCCTCCTTCTCTTGAACATATTCCAATGACCTACATTACTCTGCGGGCCATCACCACATCTATCATGGTTTTATAATACCGCTACACCTCCTAAGCTTCGTAACATGACCAAGGTAACCTCTTGACACTCAGAATGCTCTGAGGCTCGAAATTTGTTCTTCTTGACATAATTTCCCTTTGAAACCTTGGTTCCAATGACCACTTATCTGACCCATCCAAGCTCAGTGATTTAACCTTGGCTCTGATACCAATTTGTAACATCCCTGGCCACCAACAGGCCGGGAAACGCCACTACTCGGACACTTCACTTAGCTCTGATATCATTTTGTGATGTCCCCAGCCATAACCTGTTGGGGTATGCCACACAGAGATTCTTACGGAAACATCATACACATCCAGGCCACCTAGGCTAGGACATGCTACCTCATAGAAATGACAATTATCATGTGCAAATGTATAATCATAAACATACAATATATTTTTCTAACACACAGATTAATGTGGAAATAATAGTAAGCCTACACATACAAAATATACATGCATTACTCATCAATTATAACACATGTACATATACACAACATGTAAATGAACATAAAAGTGGTACTTATCTTTTAATAGAAAACCACAAACTGTGTGCAGACCTTTTACGAACCTACCAGCCATAGACCACGCTACTCATCAATATCAGCAGTGGGTCACCCCTGAGCTAGGACTAAGCTCCACCTAGGGAAAATGAATCCTAGACTAGGCTGAGGTTATGAGAGACTCCACAGTGCAACCAGAATGATTCTCTCCAAGAGCCTACTTACGCCCACTACTCACGAACTCTCATTCCCCACATGCCTGTTCCACCCTGAGAATATGCACCTTCACTATTACACAGTCCATCGACTGCTCAACTTCCCTTTTAGGGTCTCAGCAACAGGTTGGATAAGGAATTCTTAGAGCTTCGTAGTTGGTGCTGGACTCTCTCTACGAGAAAATCATTTCCCAACAAACTCTCTCACCTGGAGAGAGATGCTCACATGCCTGACAACCTGCCTCTTCAACTGAGGGCTTGACAACCCACTTCTTAAACCAACTTCAACTCAATTCCCCCAAGTGAGGTCAATATCAAGGCTCAAAATAGCTCAGGGGATGGAATAAACCATAATTCGATAAGGCACAACATGGCTTTGGTAAGTACATATATGCTGTGCTTCATAGGAAAACATAGGTCAACTTCACGGGTTACTGGTTTCAGAGGTGCATCCAAGATGCAGGCATCGATGACGACGGCCAAACGAGTTAGGTGAAGGATGGAAGAATGGGAAGCCAACCCCCCCAACGAGCTGACTCTCCAGCTTTAACTTCATGAGCCTAGTTCGACACCTGTCTTCCTGGAGCTTCATGCACTCCATTTAACATTCATTCCCTTTCCTAGGAACTTAGGATAACTGGGTTTATTTTCCCCACTTTAGTATTTTCATTTTTAGGAATATATTATAATATTACCTCGGGTTAATCCCTCTAGCTTATCCCCTCTTTCCTATCCTCTCAATCCCATCCCTTTCCCTACCTACTGGAGCTTTGTCCCCCCATCACTCTTTCTTTGTGGTAGTTCTACATGCAACGATGTATATTTGTTATTAATGTTTTGCATAATTACATATACAAAACAAGATCATGGCCTAATTAGCATCCTAGGCTCTCTGGCCTAATCATCACATAAGCCTCCTAGATTATTATAACTCGACTCACCAACCTAACAAACATGTTTACAATTCATAATTACAACTGGGGTTCTACCTGGGGATATTACAAAAGGTGTAGAGAGGAATGGTTTGGAGAACATATTTAAGGAGAATGAGACAGACAACGATATTCAAGGTACGAAAGGTCCATACATAAAGATTTTTGTTAAGTTTGGTGAGAATATCTTCCCATGGGGATTGCTAACAACAAAGTCTAGGAGAAGGACTCATAGATATGTGGATGGAAGGGAGCTTCATGAAAATCCAAAAACGTAGAAGACATGGAATTGGATTGCCAAAGGGGTGTTGATAAAGAATATTTGAGACATGAGATGGTTAAGGGCCATTTCAGAGGCATCCATGAAGCATTCAAGAAATTTTTTGATGGTCCTAGCCTCTCAAGCTATAGGAATTCCCATTAGCATGGTATCATCCACAAATTGACTATGGGAAATGGGTAGATAAGAGTTATGCAGATTAAGGCCTTGAAGATTGCAAGAATTAATATCTTCTTTAGGGATTCTTCCAACACCCTTTGCCATCATAATGAAAATGAAGGGGGAGAGAGGGTTGCCTTGGTGAATACCTCGAGAGGGATTAAAGGGAGAGCCATTGATCAATATGGAAAATAAGGTAGAAGAGATGAGAGAGAGCCATTGATCAATATGGAAAATAAGGTAGAAGAGATGAGAGAGAGCATCCAATTGACCCAATCAATATGGAAACCAAAATCTATGAGGATCGAGCAAATATACTACCAATTGATTTTGTCCAATACTTTTCACAAATCTAACTTAATCAACATCCCTGGAGATTTGGTCAATTTCAGGGAATGCACTAATTCATGGGCGAGGGTAATGTTGTCCAAAATTTGACGGCCCTCCACATAGCAAGACTATTTGACACCAGTAAGGAGAGGCATGAGGGGTTCTAGGCGAGAATATATAACTTTGGTGATGATTTTATAGATCACATTGCAGAGGGAAATGGGGAGGAATTGGTTGGGATCCACAACTTTATCTTATTTGGGAATTAGAATGAGGAAGGTTGCATTCAAGGTAGGAAGGATGCCTGAGATGCATTGTGATTCATACACCAAGGCCCAAACATCGTTTTTAACTATGGACCAACAATGGTGGAAAAATTGAGTGGTAAATCTATTGGGGCCTATCGCCTTGCAAGGGGGCATATCCATGATAATACCCTCCACCTCAGATAGGGAAATGGGGTGTAGGATACTAGCATTATGGTCATCAGAGACAAGGTGAGGAATGTTCTTGGTGATGGATTGAATAACCGTTGAGGGATCTGATTGAGGCTTCAAAAAAAGAGAATTGAAAAAAGAGACTAGTTCTTGCTTCATATCCTAATGAGAAGATAGATTGTTACCTTGAGAATTCTTAAGTTGAGTGATATAGTTGGAATTATGCATTTGTGTTGATATTATGGTAGCTGCAGGATGTATTTACCTCCAAGTGTAAACCTGACGAGAATAGAATACTCCAGGAAGAAAGAAGAAACCCTAATGAGTTGGCTAATAACCCTAGAAGACATGTCGGCTCAAAAGGATAACTTGTATTAGGTTATTAGCCTCCAAGAGAAAAAGTTGACTAGAAGAAATAATATATACTGAACATAAAGATACCCAGAATGAGAAGTTAGCCCAGGCAGTTAGCCAAAATTACTATAAATACAGGAGGCCAATCTTCATTCTGGCAGGTAGTCTCAGAATTATAGAGCAACACTTGTGCGCACTACAGTGCCCAATTTTGTGCACAGATTTGGAGGAGAGCTGCTATTGTAGCTGCTGTAGCTAGCAGATCATGTTTGGCTTGGACTATCTCTTGGTTAGGGTTTGGAATATATGATCAGATCTTGTTGGTGCGCTATCCTTGGGGAAATGTGCGCTACCCCTTTGTTTGGCTATCTAGCCTAGGGTTTGCTTCCAAAGTGATTCTCTATCAAGGTTAAGGTGCTCGGAGGGTGGCTTCAGCCTATGGTTGGGTGACAATAGCGATATTGTCAATGGTAAAATGAGCACATTCATTATATTCTAATAGGTTATGGGCCCACACCTCCTTCATTTAGTCTAACCGCTGGAAGGAAACATAGCTGTAAGGATATTAAGCTCGTTGAAGAATTTCTGCTAGGGTTTCTAGCAGGAGCAGTCACCATAGCATTGCCGCTAGTGTTACTAGCAGGTGCAGTTGAAGAAACCCTAATATTCTCGTTGAGGCAACTTAAGTGAAGGTATTGACCTAATTTCCATATAGATCAGTGCACCCTAGCCTAGCACATCTCCTAGTACTCTTAGCAATCCAAGACGTCAAGTTTGAGTTTTGGTCAGATCTAGGGTTGACCAAGTCAAAACAACCATGACTTACTCTTTGAAGTCAGAAAACAAGTTAAATGGAGCTTCTAACTTCAGAGCATGGAAGACAAGGATTGACCTCATCCTTTCCAAGAATAAAGTGCTAGATATCGTGAAAGGAAAGATCGTGAAACCATAGTTTGAAGAAGGAAAAGAGAAGGAACTGCAAAACATTGCAGTTATGGAGAATTTCAAAAATGGTGACATCAATCCTATGAGTATCATAGTGGAATCTATAAAAGACCACTTGATACCCTACATCTCCCATCTTGACTCATCGAAGAAGATGTACGATGCCCTAACAAACCTCTTCTCAGTTAGAAACATTGGACAAATAATGAGTCAAGATGGG
>JASDQU011401824.1:137682-151260 GCA_032191745.1 Picea mariana
GAGAAAGTTGAACAAGACTGTTATGAGTATTAGGATTTCAAGCAGCATGGAGAAGAAAAACTCAGACTCAAGATCACTCTTAAGCTCAAGCTTCAGACACTGAAATATGTCCAAACAACACAGTCACAACAACACAATGATCAAACCTACATCACTATGCAGCTACAACAACTCGACTGGATCCTCCATGCCCGAGCCATTCAGTGTAAGAGGAAAAAAGATAACAAGGGAGCTGACTAAAACTGGTCACGATACCACTGTAATCAAACCTACATTACAACAACATAACAACCCTCGACTGGATCCTCATGATCGAGTGTTTTAGCATAGTTTTTACAAAGAGATGAAAAGAGGTTGACTTCTATTAATTTGAAAGTCTCAAATCTGATACATAACCAGAGAACAGTTTTGGTATCAAAACATTACAAAATAGGGAGCTCTGCTCAACCAGTGCACTCCCATAACAAAATATCAAAACTACCTATTTATACTCAGACCAGTCCACCACTACCAGGAGTGTGACCTGGTTGCTACATTCAAAGCTTTGCGTTGACGACTTCTTCTGTCAGACTAAACGTGCATCCCTTTGTCAGACGCGAGCTCATATCAACATGGTTTTTGCAGGGAAATCTATCCACAGGGGTACCATGGGCTAACGGTTCGGTCCCCGCGGTCGGACCCTCCATGCCTTCCATTTATGGAGTGAGCTGAGGTTTCAACCACCAACTCTATTTTCATTAACTGCCTTCTCGAAGATTGAACGAGACATAATTCTCAGGGGGTGGCCACGTGCTGCTCTCAGATAGGATGCCATATAAACACGAGATTGCAGGGCCATCAAAAGCGGTTTGGATTCAGACTGCTTTTGGGCCCGCAATCCATCACCTTTCTCCATGTAGCATTTTCGCCATACCATGGTTTCCATTGCGGGACCTCTCAAGAAAATTATCGCTTGAGCATGTTGCGTCCCCGCAATGGACTGTGGCCGTAGATCTGGTCCTGATTTGCGATCTGAGCGCACTCGCTAGATTTAGCGCCACTGCCAAGCTTAATCGCCCACCAACTTTAGGATTTGCCAAAGTGTGCCTTAGGATGGGGCGCTACTTTTGGCGCTGAACAATAACAGCTCTCGGAGGATGATTTGATGTGGAGGCCTGGCGTCACCATGCTGATATATCGCGGACGGAGAGGTGACATGTGTCACTCGAAAACATGCTAGAGGCATGTATGAGAATGTTTGAAAAGAGTGCCACGTGTCAAAACCGTAAGGGTGCCACCTATTTGTGTTGACGACCGCCACACATTTGGCTCTCCAGAGCTCGGGGGCTAGCTCCTTTTCCTTTGGCTCCTCTATGAGCTTTTACCCGGAGCTGGTGATCTGATGACGTGTGTCTTCCTGAGATCAATGATTGAGATCCCTTCATGGCTCCGAGCTTTGGACTTCTCAATAGTCAAACTTTATTTGCCCCAAGCAAATTCACCGGAGCTAGGGATCTGACGATGCATGGCTCCTGGATTTGGATGACCGAGATCCACTTCGGGCTCTGGGAAAATCAAAACTCAAACCTCCTCTGCCTTCAGCTGCTTTTACCCGGAGCTATGGATCCACTAACGTGTGGTCCCGCCGATGGATGGTCCAGATTTACTTCGGGGCTTCAGGCACTTCAACACTTCGGGTTTCGGTTCTTCGGGAATTTTCAATGTTTAACTCCCACAATTCTCCGGAGCGTCGAACTCCGAAGTGAGGGATCTGCCTCCACGTGTCCTCAACTTTTGATGGCTCAGATTATTTCAGGAGTTCGGGCTTCGACCCTTTGGGACTTTCATGCACTTCTCATTTCGAAACCCCCGAAGTTCATTTCCCTGAACACTTGGATCAACTGCCACCTGTCCCCTTAAAGATTGACAACTCTTGCTTGCTTCAGGCCTTCGAGGATTTTAATGAGCTATATTTCGTGTAATTTTGAAATCCTGAATACTTGGGGGCTGTTAATCTAGAATGCTCCTGGAATCTCCGTCGCTGACAAAATTCAACCTGTCTGCTGCTTGCGCTTCGAACCCGAAATTGACTGCTATGAAAGTTGCGCCTGGCGTCCATGGATGCGACCTGAGTGAACAAGGACTTGGACGACTTGTTGTGGGTTGGGGAAAACTGAGAGAACAATGAATGAAACAAAGGAGACGAGTGTTCATCCTTGGAGAAAAACAGATAGGTTTAGGGCCAAGACTTCCTTCGGGTAAGACATCAAGGGGAATTAGGGCGCTCGAACAAAAAACGACTTTAACAGTCAAAGGGGAAAATTCAGGATATGGCCTGCGAAAATGAGAGATATAGGGAAATGATACAGACTTAGGTATTCACAACAATGAACACATACGACTCCAGACAACATTATGTGATAACAGACTGGAATAGACACATTCATGCAAATTTAAAATCAGTTTTTGTAGTATGGAGAATATAAATCTTGTATGAAAATATGATTAGCTGTTTTTCTTATATCACCACGATTACCCGGTACACAAAAGTGAAGATTGATTTGGATACTCTACAAGATGCTTGTGCATGATATATATTGTCCAGCCTATACCCGGATTAGATCTCATTTTCAAAATATTTGTCACACTATCAACCTTCCTAACCTCTTAACTCAACAAAACTATGGTGATCTTGGGAAGCTTCTCTTAATGCTTTTCGAGCACAGAAACAAAATTCTAAAGACTTTAGTAAAATTAGATATTCTCCTTGGGTGGAGTTCACGAACTTGCCCATGGTTGCCAAGGTGTGTAAACATTATTGCTGCCAAAAGTTGGCAAGGTGTAAAGGAAATTTTTTTTTTTTTCAAAGCAAGTCTTCAGAGTGCATTGAAATGACCTTGTATCATCCCCAACCACCAATTGGACGGGCAACACCACTACTCAGACACTTCACTTAGCTTTGATATCATTTTGTGACATCCCCAACCATAACCTGCTGGGGTATGCCACACAGAGATTCTTGTGGAAACATCATACACATCCAGGCCACCTAGGCTAGGACATGCTACCTCATAGAAATGACAATTTTCATGTGCATATATATAAATATAAACATACAACATATTTTGCTAACACACAGATTAATGTGGAAATAATAGTAAGCCTACACATACAACAAATAGAGGCATTACTCATCAATTATAACACATGTACATATACACAACATGTAAATGAACATAAAAGTGGTACTTATCTTTTAATAGAAGACCACCAACTGCGTGCAGACCTTCCACGAACCTCCTAGCCATAGACCACGCTTCTCATCACTCTCAGCAGTGGGTCACCCTCGAACTGGGACTAAGTTCCACCCAGGAAAAATGAATCCTAGACTAGGTTGAGGTTACGAGAGAATGCACACTGCAACCAGAAGGATTCTCTCCAAGAGCCTACTTACGCCCACTACTCACTGAATTTCATTCCCCACATGCCTGTTCCACCACGGAAATATGCACCTTCACTGTTCCACAGTCCATCGGCTACTCCACTTCCCTTTCATGGTCTCGGCAACATGCCGGATCATGAATTCTCAGAGCTCCGTAGCTGGTGCTGGACTCTCTCTAGGAGAAAATCACTTCCTAGCAAACTCTCTCACCTGGAGAGAGCTGCTCACATGCCTGACAATCTGCCTCTTCAACCACGGGCTTGACAACCCTCTTCTTCAACCGGCTTCAACTCAATTCCCCCAAGTGAGGACAATAGAAAGGATCAAAATAGCTCAGGGTATGGCAACAACCGTAATTCGATAAGGCACAACACGACTCTGATAAGTACAAAGACACTGTGCTTCATAGGAAAACATAGGTCTGCTTCATGCGTTATAGGTTTTAGAGGTGCGTCCAAGATGCAGGGGTCGACGACGGAGGCCAAACGATTTAGGCGAAGGATGGAAGAATGGGAAGCGAACCCCCCCAATGAGCTGACTCTTCAGCTTTAATCGCATGAGCACATGTTGACACCTGTCTTCCTGGAGCTACATGCACTCCATTTAGCATTCGTTCCCTTTCCTAGGAACTTAGGATAACTGGGTTTATTTTCCCCACTTTAGTATTTTCATTTTTAGGTATATATTATAATATTCCCCTGGGTTAAGCCCTCTAGCTTAGCCCCTCTTTCCTAGCCTCTCAGTCCCATCCCTTTCCCTACCTAGTGGAGCTTCATCCCCCATCACTCTTTCTTCGTGGTCGGTCTACACGCAATGATGTATAATTTTTATTAATGTTTTGCATAATTACATATACAAAACAAACTCCTGGCCTTAACATCTTAGGCTCTCTGGCCTAATCATCACATAATCCTCCTAGCTTATTATAACTCGGCTCACCAGCCTAACAAACATGTTTACAATTCATAATTACAACTGGGGTTCTACCTGGGAATATTACAATCCCCTCCCCTTATTTTTGCATTGTCCTCAGTGCAACTTTTTTATTACATATACAATTCAAAATTCTTCAAAAAACTCCAAGCTTTAGCTATTGGAAGCCTGTTATCCACCTGGTGCTCTACTTTCAAGCACCAATTCTGGTGTTCATACTGTAGTTGAACCTCAATTTCTCTATTCCATAGAGTTGCTTTAGGAAAGCATTCAACTCATCATTCCTTGTTACATGCTTCAATTAAACCTCATTGAAAACACCAACTGGTTGTAGATCCACAACATTCCACCCAACCTTAGATCTCACTGTTGATAAACTCTTAGCAGGGCTATGACTCCACAGACATAAACACACTCTTCCTACACCTTTTGAATGAGAAGACCTTCTACCCTTAAACATGGCTATGACTCTATCGGGGCAATGGCTTCCCAAGATAGCCACGGTCCACAATCCATATCAACAGGGTCTAGGCCAAGGTACCAAACCTCAACAACACTCCAACCAACAGTGTCTCATTCCCCACATGCCTGTCCCACCCCAGGAGTGTGCACCTTCTCTGTCACATAGTCCATCGGCTACTACACCTCCTTTTTCTTGGGCTTCAACAATAGGCCGGATCAAGAAGTCTCAGAGCATTGTGGATCTCGGAGTTCCAACTGCCCTCAGAGATTTCCAATCAACATCTTCCCCGAGCTACTCTTTGTAGTCAACATTCTAACTTTAATCAACATCATATCATCTGCATCACCCACATGCAGTTATCATGAGAGAGCATAAAAGATTTCATTTATGAACTCCAACTTAGTTCAAAAAGGGAATTAAACTTTTCCCCAAAATATGAAATTCCATTTCATAATTCATCTTGGCTGTTGCCATATTAGGATTGCAACCTTCCTTGTGGTTTTCCACAAGCACCAAACTGCATACCATTTTCCTGCAAGGCTTCATCTTGGATACTGCCAACAAATTATCAGTATTTCCTGTACATCATAATTCAATTGCAATAAGTACAGAACCATATGTAGTGAACTTAGAATTGTCTGCATCTAGCAATTCAATCATAATTGCCAAACAATTTAATAAAATAGAATGACTCATCATTCTATGCATATGCCTGTTTTTAATTAATATCTGTAAGTTCATTACTTCTTTTTTTGAACAAGTTTTTTTTTTTTGTAGTCAGTATTCATGTGACTACTTGACTTGCAACTTTCCTATTGCAATGTCTAGCAACTCCTGAAATTTCCTCAGTTTCATGAGTTAACAACATTTCAGCTGTTAGTAACAATTATTTCCATGTAATAATATATATGCATGTACTTACAAAACACATTCAACAATTGCATTTAGTACACAATTCTATCACTTACTATGCATAAGTGTCATTCTCAATGCATACTTATTCAATGCACCTTGCATTGAATTACATAATGCTCTTTATCTCAGTCATGTATCTCACCATCCAGAAGTTGGAATTCTGACCAATGTGTTGACACATTCTCCACACACTTCCTAATGTCTTCCCAGTGAATTGGATGCCTTTATTTTCGACCCGAACATTACACCAAGAATATAATTCTGTGGTGTTCATTAGTGTTAGCAAAAAGGTTGCAGCCCAAGTTTTATTTAAAGGTAGGAAGATTTTAGTACATGTGTGGCTCATAACCTTTCCATATTCATACCTTGCCATATCCAACCATGTCCTGGTTTCATACATGACTAGATTACTTGCATTCATTCCTATAACAAGTTCTTATCTTTTAATTATTTGGTTATTACCCCACAACCAAATTAACATGACATTCTCCTATGTCAGTGTGTGCATTCAAAGCTAAGAAGCTTTGAATAAATACAAGCCTCCAGCCTTTACCACATCCAGTGTTATGCATTCAATAATATAATCATGTGATTTTATAAAATAGCTCTGGCTGAGGAAATTCTTACCTAAATTCCCTTAAACAATTACGCAATAAGAGTAATAAACTCATACCTGCATCACTGCCATTAATAAATTTTATACTACCTGAATCTCTGATGGAAGTAGAAGATTTCATGCTTCTTTTATCAAACTTATAACCAACACTTCAACTTTTTGTTGATTCCCTCCTTATGCAACAACATCACCAACAACACTTGCAAACATGCAAGCATTCTTTCCTCTCGCTGACCCAACAAGCCATAACATACTTGTTGCCACAGAAATTGTAACAATTTCTTTCTCCCTATAAAAATTTTCCTTGCTGATCCCAAAAGTCTACAATTCTTCCCGGATTCCTGGATTTTCTTATGCTCCCACTGTAATCATTGTACATGATTAGTTTCGACCTGAGCACTTTCTAGTCAAATCACTCTTGGATGCTTTTGCATTTATAGTCCCAAATTAAGTTGATATTAACCTTCAAATTTCATTAATTTCCCGGATCCAACTATCCCAACTCGTACGTGGATGAATTAAATTCCAAACAAAGTTGTTTTGTAGACTCTGGATTCTTCAACATCCAGTTACTCTTCAGAACTGAACTTCTTCAGCCCTTTCGAGACATAATACTTTAGTACTTGAGGTTTTCTTGTACTCTTCTCTTCCCTTTGTCAACTAGCCTCAAACTTGACTTTCCTAGGCAATCTCTAGCATATTGTAAGGATGCACACATGCCTCATTTTATAGCTGCATAGAATTAACTGAAAGTACTTCTTTCACCTTACCATCATAGCTTCAAGTGGCACCTCCAACCTTTTGGGTTGTCACTCATTGCTCTATGTCATTTAAGACGGCTTCTTGTTAGGAAACATATTTGATGACCTTCAGGCCATGCTTCCATTGCGCATTCTGATAGTAATAATGGAGGTGCTATCTCCAATCTATGGGGTTGATCCTTGGATATGTCACATCTTATCTCCAAACTCTTTCATATTCTATAAATCCTTCCTTCCTTATTCCCATTCTTTGCATCCCCATATGAACTTATGGTTCATGCATTATCATGTATCGCAGATGGCTTTCTGCACCTAGATTTCACATTGGATGTGAAAATATTGTCACCTGGATCGTCTTCCCAAACAAGAATTCCATTTGGGGTTTCCATGCTGCTTATCGAACCCAACCTCTGATCCAATGACTTATGAAAAATCTCAGATATAGAATAAGGAATTTTTCCCTATCCTTCTTCCTTCTTTATTCTATCTGAAGACATCTCTAACACTTTTTCTATTTTAATGTAACCATTACATCTAGAATCCTCTTTTCGAGACCTTTCCAATCATGGCTTCCTTGCTCAATTCTGAGCCTTGATCAGAAAGCTATGATTTTTTACAACTTGTGCTTCTTCTCTGACGCACTTCTTGTGCAACGATCTCTTTTCTCTAAGCTAATGGCTCTTAGATCTTTGCCGGACCCTATCATAAAGTTCCCAGGTCTTCAGTACCTCTTTTGATGCAGGTTCGAACCAGACGAAACCCATGACTTACTTCCTAACCCCTTTTCCCTTCTTTAACAAATTTTTCGGGCACTATCCCTTTTTCTCCATCCCTCAATTGCATGTGACCACGAGCTGTGACTCGGGGCTATCAAATAGGTGCTTATTCGGGACTTTGGGCCTCCAGATTTCAGAAGTCCGGCTTCGGAAGTTCCTAACTCCTTTCTCTCCGGGGTGTTGATCTTCCAGAGTAAACCTCCACTTGTCGCGTGTCCTTCAACAGATCGACGACTGTCAGTCATTTGACACTTCGGGCTTTGAGGGTTTGTGACTCACCCGTTCCGTTTTCCTCCGGAGTGTCATTCCTCCGATGTTAGTCTCCTATCGCCACACATTTGTTGGCTCAGAGTTTCGATGGTTGAGCACTATCATGTCACATCACTTAATGCCTTTTAGTTTGCGGGGGCATGCATCGACGGTTTGGAGTAACTTGCCTTTCGCCCCACAATTCTTCTAACGCTGACACGTAACCTCTCGGTAAAACCGTGGTTTGGATTGCGGGATCGCCTTGGGGAATTAACTCCCGTGTAACTTGGGTCCCGCAATGCCTCTTGGCCGTCTATCTTGATGTATCGTGATCAACGCCAATGTGTGCCCACTAACCTTTAACTATGTTATGTAACCTCAGGGCCCACATAGTACAATTGACAACATTCCAGGTGGGGGAACGTGGCAGGTATAGGAGAGGTCCACGTCACCTCCAGGTGACATCATCATGACTCACTACTTAGGCTCTTCGGGGCTTCGAAACTTCATGCTTCAGGAGTTCTCTCCTCAGCACACACTAATTCTTCCGAACGCTGAAATCCCGAACAACCAATCTGCTGACATGTGTCCCTCTTAACGGACGGTACATATTAAATCTGGACTTCGAAGCTTCGGGAGTTCTCTGTCCTTCATACAACGCTGTAACTTCCACCCTTGGCTTGATCCTAAGGTTCTAGTCCAACTTCGGCCCAATCCAACGGTCGATCTCTTCTCCCCAAATCTACGGTGTAGATCCACTTCGGGGACTTCGAGGCTTCGACCTCTTCCGCTATATAACACATACTTAGTTGAAGTCCCGAATTCTTAAGGACTTGCAGATTAACCCTCCTGTACTTTTCTCCAGATTTGACGATCAGGAATTGTCTCCCTTCTCCTGAACATATTCCAACGACCTACATTACTCTGCGGGCCATCACCACATCTGTCGTGGTTTTATAATACCACTACACCTCCTAAGCTTTGTAACATGACCAAGGTAACCTCTTGATACTCGGAATACTCCGAGGCTCGAAATTTGTTCTTCTTGACACAATTTTCCATTGAAACCTTGGTTCCAATGACCACTTATCTGACCCATCCAAGCTTAGTGCTTGAACCTTGGCTCTGATACCAATTTGTAACATCCCCAGCCACCAACAGGTCGGGAAAAACCACTACTCGGACACTTCACTTAGCTTTTATATCATTTTGTGACGTCCCCAGCCATAACCTGCTGGGGTATGCCACACAGATATTCTTATGGAAACATCATACACATCTAGGCCACCTAGGCTAGGACATGCTACCTCATAGAGATGACAATTATCATGTGCAAATATATAATCATAAACATACAATATATCTTTCTAACACACAAATTAATGTGGAAATAATAGTTAGCCTACACATACAAAATATACATGCATTACACATCAATTATAACACATGTACATATACACAACATGTAAATGAACATAAAAGTGGTACTTATCTTTTAATATAAAACCACAAACTGTGTGCAGACCTTCTACGAACCTACCAGCCATAGACCACGCTGCTCATCAATATCAGTAGTGGGTCACCCCCGAGCTAGGACTAAGCTCCACCTAGGGAAAATGAATCCTAGACTAGGCTGAGGTTACGAGAGACTGCATAGTGCAACTGGAAGGATTCTCTCCAAGAGCCTATTTACACCCACTACTCACAGACTCTCATTCCCCACATGCCTGTTCCACCCCGAGAATATGCACCTTCACTATTACATAGTCCATCGACTGCTCAACTTCCCTTTTAGGGTCTCGTCAACAGGTTGGATCAAGAATTCTTAGAGCTCTGTAGTTGGTGCTGGACTCTCTCTACGGGAAAATCATTTCCCAACAAACTCTCTCACCTGGAGAGAGATTCTCACATGCCTGACAACCTGCCTCTTCAACCGAGGTCCTGACAACCCGCTTCTTCAACCAACTTCGACTCAATTCCCCCAAGTGAGGTCAATATCAAGGCTCAAAATAGCTCATGGGATGGCATAAACCATAATTCGATAAGGCACAACACGGCTTTGGTAAGTACAGATACGCTGTGCTTCACAGGAAAACATAGGTCAACTTCACGGGTTACTGGTTTTAGAGGTGCGTCCAAGATGCAGGCGTCGACGACGGAGGCCAAACGAGTTAGGTGAAGGATGGAAGAATGGGAAGCCAACCCCCCCAACGAGCTGACTCTCCAGCTTTAACTTCATGAGCCTAGGTCGACACCTGTCTTCTTGGAGCTGCATGCACTCCATTTAGCATTCGTTCCCTTTCCTAGGAACTTAGGATAACTGGGTTTATTTTCCCCACTTTAGTATTTTCATTTTTAGGAATATATTATAATATTACCTTGGGTTAAGCCCTCTAGCTTATCCCCTCTTTCCTAGCCTCTCAATCCCATACCTTTCCCTACCTAGTGGAGCTTCGTCCCCCATCACTCTTTCTTCGTGGTTGTTCTACATGCAACGATGTATATTTGTTATTAATGTTTTGCATAATTACATATACAAAACAAGATCATGGCCTAATTAGCATCCTAGGCTCTCTGGCCTAATCATCACATAAGCCTCTTATATTATTATAACTCGACTCACCAACCTAACAAACATGTTTACAATTCATAATTACAACTGGGGATATTACAAAAGGTGTAGAGAGGAATGGTTTGGAGAACATATTTAAGGAGAATGAGACAGACAACAATATTCAAGGTACGAAAGGTCCATACATAAAGATTTTTGTTAAGTTTGGTGAGAAGATATTTCCATGGGGATTGCTAACAACAAAGTCTAGGAGGAGGACTCATAGATATGTGGATGGAAGGGAGCTTCATGAAAATCCAAAAACGTAGAAGACATGGAACTAGATTGCCAAAGGGGTGTTGATAAAGAATATTTGAGACATGAGATGGTTAATGGCCATTTCAGAGGCATCCATGAAGTATTCGAGAAATTTTTTGATGGTCCTAGCCTCTCGAGCTATAGGAAGTCCCATTAGCATGGTATCATCCACAAATTGATTGTGGGAAATGGGTAGATAAGAGTTATGCAGATTAAGGCCTTGAAGATTGCGAGAATTAATATCTTCTTTAGGGATTCTTCCAACACCCTTTGCCATCATAATGAAAATTAAGGGGGAGAGAGGGTTGCCTTGGTGAATACCTCGAGAGGGATTAAAGGGAGAGCCATTGATCAATATGGAAAATAAGGTAGAAGAGATGAGAGAGAGCCATTGATCAATATGGAAAATAAGGTAGAAGAGATGAGAGAGAGCATCCAATTGACCCAATCAATATGGAAACCAAAATCCATGAGGATCAAGCGAATATACTACCCACTGATTTTGTCCAATACTTTTCACAAATCCAGCTTAATCAACATCCCTGGAGATTTGGTCAATTTCAGGGAATGCACTAATTCACGGGCGAGGGTAATGTTGTCCAAAATTTGACGACCCTCCACATAGCCAGACTACTTGACACCAATAAGGAGAGGCATTAGGGGTTATAGGCGAGAATAGATAACTTTGGTGATGATTTTATAGATCACATTGCAGAGGGAAATGGTGAGGAATTGGTTGGGATCCACAACTTTATCTTATGTGGGAATTAGAATGAGGAAGGTTGCGTTCAAGGTAGGAAGGACGCCTGAGATGCATTGTGATTCATACACCAAGGCCCAAACATCGTTTTTAACTATGTACCAACAATGGTGGAAAAATTCAGTGGTAAAGCCATTGGGGCCTATCGCCTTGCAAGGGGGCATATCCATGATAATACCCTCCACCTCAGATAGGGAAATGGGGTGTAGGATACTAGCATTATGGTCATCAGAGACAAGGTGAGGAATGTACTTGGTGATGGATTGAATAACCATTGAGGGATCTGATTGAGGCTTCGAAAGAAGAGAATTGAAAAAAGAGACTAGTTCTTGCTTCATATCCTAATGAGAAGATAGATTGTTACCTTGAGAATTCTTAAGTTGAGTGATATAGTTGGAATTATGCATTTGTGTTGATACTATGGTAGCTGCGGGAGGTATTTACCTCCAAGTGTAAACCTGACGAGAATAGAATACTCCAGAAAGAAAGAAGAAACCCTAATGAGTTGGCTAATAACCCTAGAAGACATGTCGGCTCAAAAGGATAACTTGTATTAGGTTATTAGCATCCAAGAGAAGAAGTCGACCAGAAGAAATAATATATACTAAACAGACAGATACCCAGAATGAGAAGTTGGCCCAGGAAGTTAGCCAGAATTACTATAAATACAGGAGGCCAATCTTCATTTTGGCAGGTAGTCTCAAAATTACAGAGCAACACTTGTGCGCACTGCAGTGCCCAATTTTGTGCACAGATTTGGAGGAGAGCTGCTATTGCAGCTGCTGTAGCTAGCATATCACGTTTGGCTTGGACTATCTCTTGGTTAGGGTTTGGAATATCTGATCAGATCTTGTTGGTGCGCTATCCTTGGGGAAATGTGTGCTACCCCTTTGTTTGGCTATCTAGCCTAGGGTTTGCTTCCAGAGTGATTCTCTGTCAAGGTTAAGGTGCTCAGAGGGTGGATTCGGCCTATGGTTGGGTGACAATAGCGATATTGTCAATGGTAAAACGAGCACATTCATTATATTATAACATGTTATGGGCCCACAACTCCTTCATTTAGTCTAACCACTGGAAGGAAACATAGCCGTAAGGATATTAAGCTCGTTGAAGAATTGCTGCTAGGGTTTCTAGCAGGAGCAGTCACCATAGCATTGCCGCTAGTGTTACTAGAAGGTGTAGTTGAATTAACCCTAATCTTCTCGTTGAGGCACCTTAAGTGAAGGGATTGACCTAATTTCCAGATAGATCAGTGCGCCCTAGCCTAGCGCATCTCCTAGTACTCTTAGCAATCCAAGACGTCAAGTTTGAGTTTTTGGTCAGATCTAGGGTTGACCAAGTCAAAACAACCATGACTTACTCTTTAAAATCAGAAAACAAGTTAAATGGAGCTTCTAACTTTAGAGCATGGAAGACAAGGATTGACCTCATCCTTTCTAAGAATAAAGTGCTAGATATCGTGAAAGGAAAGATCGTGAAACCAGAGTTTGAAGAAGGAAAAGAGAAGGAACCGCAGAACATTGCAGTTATGGAGAATTTTAAAAATGGTGACATCAATCCTATGAGTATCATAGTGGAATCTATAAAAGACCACTTGATACCCTACATCTCCCATCTTGATTCATTGAAGAAGATGTACGATGCCCTAACAAACCTCTCCTCAGTTAAAAACATTGGAAAAATAATGAGTCTGAAGAATGAGCTCCGTGACATGAAGATAAATGATGATGACATCATAAAATCATACTTTGCGAGAATCTCTCAGTTAAGAGATCAACTACAAGCTATTGAAGAAATCATTTCAGAGAAGGAATT
>JASDQU011401825.1:12773-24190 GCA_032191745.1 Picea mariana
TACATATCCTTAATTAATTTATATAGATCTTAATCTATGCTTTATAAATCCCAAATTAAATCCCCAACTCTTAATATTAAACCATCACGATCACATTTAAAAGCTTAATCCTTCAAATTTAGGGCATAATTTTTCTCTCTTAGTGCATAATCTGTCCATATTAAAGTAAAAATTCTATTTACCAAATTAATGTTATTATATATAAACATGACTAAAATATATATTACTTTAGTTCCAAAAATGTAATTAAATCATACATATCCTTAATTAATTTATATATATTTTAATCTATGTTTTCTAAATCCCAAATTAAATCCCCAACTCTTAATATTAAACCATCCTCGATCACATTTAAATGCTTAATCCTTCAAATTTAGAGCATAATGTTTCTCCCTTAGTGCATAATTTTTCCATATTAAATTCTATTTACCAAATTAGTGTTGTTATATATAAACATGCACTTAAATTTTCACATAGAAAACAAAGACTATAAACAAAATAATATTGTTTTTGTCAATATTTTAGATATACTTCACATCAAAACACTTATCACATTCAAATTTCCATCTACTAAGTTGCATGTCTTCTTAATTATTTAATATTTTGGATATACTTCACATCAAAACACTTATCACATTCAAATTTCCATCTACTAAGTTAAATGTCTTCTTGATTATTTGAAACAATAGGTATTGATCTACTATGTTGCATGTCTTTTTACTTATTTAAAACAATGAGTAACCTATTTTTTTTATTTGTTTGTGTAAAAATTCTCAAAACTTGTTTTCATTGCAAATTCTATCCATTCAATGGATATGGAGCAAACTTAATTGTTAGTTTATTTTTATATCACATTCAAATTTCAATCTACTAAGTTGCATGTCTTCTTAATTATTTAATATTTTGGATATACTTCACATCAAAACACTTATCACATTCAAATTTCGATTTACTAAGTTGCATGTCTTCTTAATTATTTAAAACAATAGGTATCGATCTAATATGTTTCATGTTTTTTTACTTATTTAAAACAATAAGTAAGCTAATTTTTTATGTTTTTTTACTTATTTAAAACAATAAGTAAGTTAATTTTTTATGTAAAAAAATTGAGAACTTATTTTCATTGCAAATTCTATTCATTCAATGGATATGGAGCAAACTTAATTGTTAGTTGATTTTTATTAACTTTGTTTTATATATGTTAAATATGGAGCAAATTCAACCCTTCGTTGAGTTCTATTAACTATGTTTTATGATTTCTATTAAATTTGTTTCATGTTTCATGTTAGACGAACGAAATCTGCAATCCAGATAAAGATGACCAAATAATTTTGAATAGGTCACCATGAAATCTCAATCATTCATCTGTCCTTTTTTCAACTTTGCAATACATGTCTTCTTGTGATGACTTCAGCCTCACTCCGCTTACCGGTGAAGGGGAGAATTTGAGAGATAAATGGTTCAACTCCCTTCCATGCACTGATGGGGTGGATTGCTAGTAGTTGTAACGGGTTGAAATCCAGGACGAGCTACAATAATTTAACATACAATCATGTTATCACATTCTTCTATGCAGAGTCCCTCGTAGGACCATATCATCCCATTGGAAATCATCCAATGTGTCTCAAACAAATAAAGACATATGCTACTCTCTCCACCCAACCCAAAATATGTTAGGAAAAAAGAAATATTAATCTGGATGTGATGAGCTCCAACATGACTAACTATATGGTGCTGGATCAACGTCAAGCTGAAAATCCAGGCCAATAAAACTCTCAAATTTTAGTTAACCTACAAGTAAATCGATTTGAGAATGCCTTGAAGCTCATCCCTCAATTAGATAAATTGTGAGTGTTGTTCCAAAGTATAAGGAATGAGTGTAGTTAAATTATGAGTGTTGTTCCAAAGTTTAAGCAATGGGTGTGGAAGAGAAACTATCAAAGTAGAGAGAGATTCAATGCAATTTGTGGAGGACTATTGATATAATAAAAAATGTAAATATTATGACTCAAGAGTATGCTAATTCAAACATATGTTCGTTTTATTATGTAAAATTTTATAGGCAACATATAGTCAAATATGTAGTGGTGGGTTTGGTTGTATTTTATATGAAACATAAATCTAAATAGGTAGTGGTGGGTTGGGTTGTATTCTCTATTTTAACATGTTTGGCTACAGAAACATGGTTAATTTCATTGTTACCGGATATTTAGACTTATGGTGGAGTGTTGGAATAACAAAGTAGACAATTTTTGTTGTCATTTGTAAGAATATATATGTGTTATTCTTTCCATTATATTGAATGCAATTCCCTAATTGGAATGGTTTTCCCAAGATGAATATGAAGTATAGGTAGTGGAGTGGTGTAACCATGCTGGAAACAATGTTCTTAAAATGGGGTCCACTGGAAAAAGTAATGTCACATTTTTGAGATATCAACAAATTATAAACTTCCTTATTGACTTACTAAAGAGGACATTAATTATGGAGTGTTCTTATGGGGAAATACAAGGATTTGATCATGACTAAAGAGATGATGTTCTTTTAAAACTATGATTATCTAGAATGAGGTAGGCTATGTAATACTTTCAAGACAACCTTTAGATGTAAACAAGAATTATCAATATGTGGAAATAATCAAGTGTCGTGATGACTAAGCTAAGAATATTTCTAGTGAGGTTATCTACTTGTATTATGGATGTAGTGTTGTGAGGATAATATGGAGCACTCTGTAGTTCAAAATGTTTGATTTTGCAACACTTACCAATAGAATGAGTTTTGTTATTATGGGAGCTTCAACACTAGCCTAGGCATTGAGAAAGAGACGATGGGGTTTTGGCTAAAGGTTGTGAGGTGGGAGGATTGTTGGGAAAGATGGTGGATATAACTAACTAGAATGGTTTCTTCTTCAATTTGTGTTGATTTGCAAAGGGGTCTCATTTAAATGCAAGAGGAAAAGTAGAAGTAGTAACAATAGCCCCTTCAAGACACAATAAAGGTAATAAATTATAATTAAATTTTATAATAAGTATCTATTTTTCATTTGAGATGAAAATATAGATTTGAATTTTAGAAAAGAGTTTAAAATATTGTTGGACTATCTAGCCTAAAAAATGCCAGAGTTACAACAATCATGCCCAGAGACCTTCACAATAACCAAGTGGATAAAATAACACTCTTAGAGTCGCACAAAAGTTAGGCCACGTGGTGATTGGTTTGGTGTTGGTGGGTGTCCTTGCATCGCCATTAATTTGATGTAGAAAGAGGAATTTCCTTCATCTTTAAGACTAATAAGCACATGATAAGCACTAATCCCTTCTAAATGAAAAAATGACAAAATGATCCTTGGTTTCATCAATCATGTTTGATTGAGTGTTTAAATACACTTACATTTCCCAAATAAAGGAATCCACAAGATCTCCATCAAATATGTGAGAAAAATTGCGAAGAATCATGCATGGATACAAGTGTAATATGTGGTTGGAAGAGGATTTACCCTAAGCAATCTTTGTATTCATAGCTTCCACCTACATGGTTGTGATTGAAAAATATGGGCCTATATATCTACTACAAAGGTGTTATAGTGGGAGGGACTATAAAATTCCATTGTTACTGGGATTGAAGCCCTATTCTACTATAATTTATTTATTTTCAAATTGAGGGATCAAATACTTCCTTAAGAGAAACTATAAAAACCTATAGATGAGGGAGCACATTCATGGTATTTGGTTCTTGAGGAGCACATCCTTGTTTGTGATACTACTCTCATACTAAATGATATACTAAATAAATATGCAAAGATTATGACCTCAAATATGTTGAGATTAAACACATTCATTCTACTATTCAGGCTCAACATTTAATTAAAAGTGAATTTCCATAATCAAAAACATATTAAATAAAATATAACAAACTCTCACAATCCAAGATAATAAAATACAATAAACCCTAATTGTTATAATATTCACTTCTAACCAAGATAATAAAATACAATAAACCCTAACTATTATCATATTCACTTCTAAGAATCCTATAAATTTTATAATATTCACTTGAAAGGATTTTCATACTCACTACTAAGAATCCTATAACATAATTAATAAAGTGATTCTAAATGTGCAATGCCTAGTTTCCTATATCAATTGTAGAAGATCATCATGTGTTGTAACCTCTCAAGAAGTTTAGATGTATTTATTAACAAGTGTTTCATGGCAGCGTAGTCCCTGCCAGGTTGGAATGGGAATAAATGTGACCGAGTACATACACGTGGGTAGCAAGTTCAAGTACATGTGGTATCCATGAAGAATTTAGTATTCCCGAATTAGTTTTATTTGAAATTTAGCAAAAAATATTAATGTCTGGTACATCAAGAAAGGTTCCTAGTATCTAAGTGTTATAGTATAGGAAAGATTTAAAAGGATCCTGGACAAAAAAAATCAGTGTAGAATAATAATAAGGTTCTTAGTAAGAACGTTTGTTACGTCAACATTTAAAAGGTTCTTGGACACAAAAAATTTAGCATACAATAGAATAGTAATAACGTCTATTACATAGGTTCATGCACAAAAACACAAAAAATTTAGCATTCCCAAAGTAGTTTTGTTTAAAACAAGGGCTCTTGGACACCATAAATTATCAAATTCTAGGTTCCTCGACACCATAAATTTAGCATACAATAGAATAGTAACAACATCATGCAAGAAAGGCTCACCATAAATTTAGCATACAATAGAATAGTAACAACATCGTGCAAGAACATTTAAAAGGTTCTTGGACACAAAATTTTTAGCATACAATAGAATAGTAACAACATCATGCAAGAACATTTAAAAGGTTCTTGGACACAAACAATTTAGCATACAATAGAATAGTAACAATGTCGTGCAAGAACATTTAAAAGGCTCTTGGACACAAAAAAAATAGCATACAATAGAATAGTAATAACGTCTATTACATAGGTTTGTGGACAAAAATACAAAAAATTTAGTATTCTCGTATTAGTTTTCTTTAAAACAAGGGCTCGTGGACACAAAAGAAATTGAAATTTATGAAATTATAGGTTCCTGGACACCATAAATTTAGCATACAATAGAATAGTAACAACGTCGTTCAACAAAAGCATTCTCGAATTAGTTTTCTTAGAACGTAATAGCGTATGTTAGATCAACAAAGGTTCCTGGAGAATTTTTTTTTATCATACAATAGGACACAAAAAAATCTAGCATTCTTGAATTAGTTTTCTTTGAAACATACAACAAAGGTTCCTCGACAGGCATTCCCGAACCAGTTTTCATTGAAATTTATCAAAAATTGATAATGTCTGTTACATATTTTTGGAAATTACATCAACATTTAAAAACATACAATAGAATAGTAATAACGTTTGTTACATAAGTTCGTGGACAAAAACAAAAAAAAAAATAGCATTCCCGAATTAGTTTGCTTTAAAAAAAAGGCTTCTCTACACAAAAAAAGTTGAAATTTATCAAATTATAGGTTCCTGGAGACCAAAAATTTAGCATACAATAGAATAGTAACAACGTCGTGCAACAAAGGCATTACCGAATTAATTTTGTTTGAAAGTAGTAACATTTGTTACATCAACAAAGGTTCCCATACCAAAAAAAATTAGCATACAATAGGACACAAAAAATGTAGCATTCACGAATTAGTTTTATTTGGAACAAACAACAAAGGTTCTTGGACACCCAAAATTTAGTATACAATAAAGGCATTCTCTAATTAGTTTTCTTTGAAATTTATCAAAAATTAATAATGTTTGTTACATATTTTTGGAAATTTAAATGCGTTCGTCATATAGACTGGGATTGGGGCTCCCGCAGACCCTGAAAATATATAAGTACAAGAATTAGGAATGTCGAAAGAAGAAGTGCGTGACGGTAGAGAAGAAGACTTGAAAATAAGAAACTGGAAGTTATGAGTCTTTGGTTATAGTTTTCTATTTACAGAGGTAATAACTGGATTGATAAAGAAAACAAGATGACAATATAGACTTAAACTGGATTGATAAAGAAAACAAGATGCAATTATAGACTTACTATGAAACATATGTGTTTTTGTTGCTGTCATCGATGGTCAGTGGAGTCATGTTGACCGGTTGTTGCCCTTCCTGTGTAACGAACCTCCTCGTTACGATGACAAACCTAGAATTTTTTTTTATTTTTTTTTTGTGTGCGCATGTGTACAAGGATAATAAATACATTTGACTCTGTGTCACCACACGACGACAAACACGGTGCATGCAACTGCAACAATAACATAACAATCTAAGATGCACATCAAGTATCTGCAAGCAAGGTATGACAATCCCCGACACAATAAATAAGAATAACTACCCATCCGTCCTACCCTGGAAGGTTATGACCTCCATGACACATAAGCAACGCTCAAGCCCAGGTTCCCATCGATTTTGACCATTTAAGGTCTCAAGGCTGGCGACTGTTCTGAGGAACATGGAGGTGTCTACATCCTGCCCGACATAATCTAGACCAACTAAATATGCTAAGACAATAACATCAACGATGATCAGCGTGTGAAAGTGTTCCTTGAATCAGTTGTACATCACACAAATTCCAGGGTACAAGAGAATTCGATTACTAAACCACCAGTAAGTTCAACAAATTACCCTTTTAGTAGTGGATGAAGTAACTACCCCAAGACCGTCCATACAGTCATGGTGCAAATAAAATAATCTCATATGAATCATCCATCTGTTGCGCAATAATTAAATACAATTTAGCAAGAGAATAATAATTTAAATACTTTCAAGGCACATAATAATATACTATACCTAAAAATCAATTAGCAATATTCGAGTATGATTGAACATGACATAATATAACATTCATTATGAAGAATAACAAGAATATATATTTTATTTAATTAATGAAATGTAGAGAATCTATACAGTGAGTTATTGAACCAAATCGTGTTGGATGATCTACGCTATTCAATTAGTTCTCATTTATTCAATAGATAAATCATTAATTTAAAACTCATCAATATACAAGTAAATTTTTATTGTGGTCTCGTGGTAAATAATACAATTATTGTCACACAATAATACTTTAAAGGACATTGTTTTAACAAGAAGGAAATATAAGTCAAGCCCTCACCACATTATGGTTAAGGTTTGATATTAATAATAATCATTTATTCAGGGTTCAAGATTATTCAAATTTAACATTTAAAATAAAACATTGATAATAAAAATTTAAGTCATTTTAAATTTTATATCAACAGAATTATACCACTAGCAACAAAACATTATTATAAATCACCATTACCAAGTTTTTTTTTTTGTTATATTTATATTAATAATTTATTCCACATTAGATAAATAAAACTCAATGAAAAATTTAACCACCAACGTAAATGCGGGAAAAATTACATTTTTAACATTTTAGGGTTGAAGGTGTCTTTAATATCTCTCGACACAATGAAGGTCGATCCCACTCAGGTAAAGATTGAGTTTCTTCCCAGGCTATCAACCTTGGCACAGTGGATTCGCTGAAATCCGAGTGAAGAGCTTCCAAAAGGCAACTTGCAGTCAACCTTAAGGCAAACAAAAATTTTAGCAGCAATGCGCTGTCATCCTAGACAATTCGTGGTTGATTTCTCAGGAAAAAATCAGGAAACAATAATTATCATTGACAATTACCAATATGGCAAAAAAATAAAAAAACAATAATTAATTGGGCAACGATCAATTGGCAAAAATTAGAAACAACAGTTAAATCAGTGGTCATCAACTGGAAACTACCAATATGGCAAAATCAGAAAACAATAACTAAATCATGGGTAAAAGTGGCCAGCCCAAGCAACACATTAAAGCATTCGGTGGTCAAACACAAAAACGCAGAGATGATCACCTGCCAAGGATGAAACCACCAGTTGTTAGTCAAGGTTAAACCACCCAACAACTCACATCCCTCTTAAAGATGGAGTTCGCTTCCTCTGGTGCGGACACACAGTCATTGTTTTAAATAATACACACACAAATTTGAAGGGGAAAAAAAATTGAGGTAGATAGGAGGAGTGATTTCAAGGATCGTGCGAGAGAATTAATTGAATGAATAAACATATTTTTGGAAGGAGAGTCGCAAACCTCAGAAGCTGACACTATAACCTGCCTTGCACCACTGTTACATAGAAAAGTGAAATCGAAACTGATGTCTTTTCACATGAGGAGGGTTGGGATTGTGACCGTGCTCAACAACACTTGATCTACATCGTAGTCTTTAGATCAAAGAGACATGGAAACGGAGACAAGTATCATTTCGAGAGCTCTCGGGAAAAAATATGGTTAAGGTAGAATTAGATAAAAAGAACTAGTAGTCTAGATCTCACATCAATTTCACCTAGGTCGGGATTATGTCGATTTTCTCAGTCTTCACATTAAATGTTGGCATCCACCACTTGAGCATGTGAGCGTGCATGCCACAGTTCCAATAAAACTTCAAAACACTATATGAATCTTCAACTATCGGGTGTATCATGGCCATCTATCCCCTTGAAAGAATCAATAACGATGGACAAACCACTTCCTAAGATGAAGACAAAATCGCAGTCCTTGGTTTTGAGGACTGGACTATAATCTAGAGCCATGGGATTCGACCACAAGCATGATCCCTTCTTTAGTTCTCCAGAAAGGTAACCGTAAAACTTGGCATAACCACTGGGTCCATTCAGTGAACGCATTACCCTAAAAAAAAATGATACACGCTCCATGATCTCATGATATCACATAGCAGTCATCTATGTGGTAGACTCCTTTATGATTTTTTGAAACTATCCCAAAAATCTGATATGGATTAATGGAATAGTCACAACAATTAGATTTGTGGCACCCCAACGCTGGTGTGGAATCTCGACAATATCCTTATTTGTTGACCATAGCAGGAAATTCCTCATTTGTTGACCAAGCATGAAATTGACAAAAAAAAACACAGGGGCAGAGTTGCAAATTGGGGATGGAGACGAAATGATAAATAAAATCCTAGAGTTTACTCAAATTTACACAGTAAAATTTTTATAGCAATGATAAATACACAAAATTTTTCCGGAGTAAGTAAATAAAGAAAAACCATTCAATCCAACGAGATCCAACACCAATTGAAGTTAAATATTCTTCCATCCAGATTACCCAATACACATGCAGATCTAAATCATAAATCCTAATGCATTCTACTCTACTAATCAAAGAGCGTACCTTTGCTTGATCACCCGCTTTGAATGACGTCCGTGCTCTCCGTGCCACTCCCACTCGCCGACCATCGAGACCTCACCGGTACCTCCTAGCCAACACTAGGGGTACTCTGCTTCCCCCTTGCCCCCCGAGCCGCAAAGGGGCCACACACTATCTAGATGGTATGTGTAGTTCCCAGCTCACCTCGCAAGGCCGAGCTACCACTCCTCTCCGAGCTAGGAAATCCCAACTCCCACAAGTAAATCAGTCAAGTCACTAATTTGGCAGCGTAATGTTATGCTAATAGTCAATCCCCTTCTTCCTCCTCCTTCCTCTCTTTTATAGAGTTTTAGAACTTCCAATCTTTCCCTAAATCTCATTTAATTTAATTTTTAAATAAAAATCTCTTAAAATTCTCCTTTGTACAAGTGTCATTCATCCCCCACATTCCTCCAATAATTATTTTCTTTAATTTATCAAATTGTCTTATTTCTCTCACCCACCTAGAGTTACTCCTAAATTTACTCCAAGGTGTCCCTAGATTCCCTTACAGGTTTTAAAGACTTTCCCTAAAATGAAGTTGCTAATTTAGTTCAATTTAGAAGGTTCTTAATTGCACATTCTTTACTAAGTTGACCTCTCGCTTTTTACCTTAATTTCCCCATATTTCCCTTTTTATTAGAGATAAAAACGACAGTTGTGCAATTTAACCTCTTTTCCCCTTTTTATTAATTTAATATCTTTTTACACTTTCACAAGTTAAATAATTAATTTCTTCTTTACCTTTTATATCCACAGATTTTATTTAAATTCTTATTCTCTTCATTTTACCCAAAAATTTATGAAGTCCACAATTATTACTTAAGTGGTTTTTATTTTAAACTTTATTATTTTATTTTTATAGAGATTTTTTCTTAAGGGTAGACAAAATTTTACCTCTAGCGAAGTTTTAGACTTAGAACTTAGATTCTGGACTGGGCGACACTTAATTAGGGGAGTTGTTTTTTAAAATTTCTTAATGTGTTAATTGTCTTAGGGCCATATAGGTTTGTTCCTTTATCATCATCAATGTGACCTGCCCTTCAGGACGCACTACATGCTCCAAGGGTGCCACTTGCCTCTTTTGTTTCTTTGCACAACGTGCCCTTCAGGATGCACTACGTGCTCCAAGGGTGCCACTCGCTTCTTGACTGATTGGTAAACATCAATAACCCCTGGAGTCAACACTCTACCAGGTGAACTTGTGGGAGACTGAGGGCTTCTAAGGAATAAGACCCCCACCTTATTGCACGGCCCTTAGAATCATCACGAGCAACTGTCACAGTCTGCCCTCGTGGCATCGTGGGTCCTCTCGAACTAGGTAATTGTTAACCTACAGTTCAAGCCACAGTGGGAGTGCTAGTAGGTTGTGCCAGGGATATTGTCCACACCTCTCCCTCAACCTCTCTAGTAGTCGTGTGTGGCCCCTTTACTCCATTTGTGAGTGTGGTCGGCAAGCTATCGTCAGCCTGCATCGTCAACAAATAATGTCAGAACATATCCACATCATATCATCTAATCAAATGTACTAATATGATAGTAAATCAATCAAAACCCAATAGCACACTCCCTGACTCGAGCCGGAGTCCAAGGGGTTCCATCGATGCCTCTACATCCTCAAGGTCCAAAACCCTGCACACTCAGTAAAACCGAGTCAATATCACTTGTCTATGTCAATGTAGTAAAACAACATGTCATCTACTCATTACGCATCATAATCAAAGTCAAATGTTTTAATATCATAATAATATGGATCACTTGCGAGCAAGTGTCCTCAAAGAATAAGTTCGCTCAGTGTGCTAGCGCGGGATGTTACATACACCCCCTCTTGGTCTAAACTTCATACCAAAGTTTCATAGTATAAATGATGAAATAAGTGTATCACAGTATCATATGTCTATCTATCAAACAAAAATGGAAATTGCTGGCGCATATCATATGCGTCCTCCCAGGTTTCCGAGTGCAGACTATAATTATCCCACTAGACCTTAACCTGATCTACTGTTCGACGTCATAACTGTCGAACGCGATGATCTAAGATGCAGACCGGCTCAGCCATGAGCACTCCCTCATCCGATACCTGCAAGGAACTCATGTCAATAACATGTGTAGGATCACTAATATAATGTCTCAAAACAGATACATGAAAAACATCATGCATACACCTCAA